>JAQFYH010000641.1:0-11664 GCA_034694405.1 Scolopendrellopsis subnuda
CGATTCGTGACACCGTGGGAACGCAACGCACGCGTCTCTCTATCGACATGAGACGCCGATAGTGATTATCGATTTTTGTAGGTTTTGTGGTTACACGAAACCCCGAGTGGACTATGCATCTTTAAATCTTTACTTTGTTGTAAAATTACGATTAATGTCGGAATGCACCAACGTCCTATAACTTATCCGGAGAATAACTACTATACGGACTTTGAACCAATCCCCGCTGAGAAAATTAACCGCCGCTTTGGAGCTTGAGGTTGGTACGCCGGTAGTTATTCTCCGGATAAGTTTATCGGACGTTGGTGCATTCCGACATAACACAAGTAATATGAGTGCCAAGCAATTTATGGATTATTTAACGGAATAAGATCAATGAAAATTTTTGTCAATTTCTTAAACAGAACATTTAGATTTCATTCGATTTAAAGACCCCTAGAGTTACTCTAGCGGGGGATATCCTTGAAACATTACAGTGATTTATAAAGAGACATAAGATATTGGAGTGTGATTCTCGCTTACAAATCTGTTTCGACTTCGCAATATGGTTCCCCTGATTGCGTTCTTCCCATTACAGCAGTTTAGATATGCTGGAAAGCCGAACTACAAAATAACAGGGGGTAGATTTTCTATTTACCACATCTTTAAATGCTTTGAATCTAATTTCATTCGCAGATTTAAAAATCCACTGGTTTTGTCTAGGTCGCGGACGCAGCAACGTTGAGAGAGAATTTGCCACTAAAAACCAATTTAGATTACTGAGACAAATTCCAAAAAAATCTAGGCTGTAGTAAATTTTAAAAGATACGAAAGAGAATGTAAAAATGCGAAAAAGGAGAGTTGCCTTCTCTAACTTTAAAAAAATGATTTAAAAGAACACAGTTATATAACATTATTATAGTCGTTCATATCAAGATTCTAGTTTGCCCAGAGTAACTTTAGGGGAAACGCCGGTTGTAACTGCCGACCTCATCACAACGTGAGGTGAAACTTAACAAGCAGACGGTTCCGGTGTATTCTTTTTTTTCTTCTTCTCTATATTTCCCTTGTTCTACGGCTGTCAACGTATCTCAGGTTGTATCTCCTTACGTGTCTGCTCATGTGAAAACTTGCCTAAGCAAAAGTTTTCATCCGTGCCAAAAGAAGAAGAAGAAAAAAATGGTAACTACAAAAATTGTGGAATTGAGCTTTACATCTCTATATAGAGTGGTGTATGCGGATGTCGTGCAATAAAAATGGTGCCATATTATATAGATTTGAATTTGAATGACGAAAGACTTGTCTCCTTCGGAAATAATAGTGATTGTTAAAAATGTGTAGAAATAATAGTAAGAATAATGTAGAAGAAAAGAATTGCGAGAGAACGAGATTGTAAAACGCCTAATGCCGTGGGAATAATGAAAAGGAATGGAGCATTGGACTACACGTACACCGTATATGCACACGAATTTACTACTAATTGCGAAACAAAAGAGATAACCAGCACAGAGCCTGATGTTTTATTTTTCTTATGGAATCAATATTTTGACTCTCAGCATCCTGGCATTATTAATTTCAAAACAGCTAATTTCCTATTAAAGCAAACAGTTTGCAGAGAGTACAAAACTAACTTACGTCATAACACATTTAAATTAAAAAACATTCCAGGTTTATATTTTTATTAACGCATATTGAATATTATTCTATTCAATTTTCACTAATTAAATGCAATCTTCGAACTGTCTGGATCGTTGGGCTCATTTCAGCTCTTGGTAATTTTAAATGCAAAGACGGGAGCAAAAAAAAAATGAACATATTTACCGAGAGCAAACTCCGCTGCATTTTCCCGTAATTATTATTATTATTAATCTACACGTAAATATGGGTTATTGTCCTGATTTTTATTTGCAAAACCCCACTCATTTGCATACAGATATCCGCCCACTTTGCAAAACTGAGGGAATAATATTACTAATTTCATGTAATTTTGTCGTCCTGTAATTATGATGTATCCCCGATGAATATTTTGCTTAAGTATTGAAAAGTGATTATAATTATATAATATATTATCCGAGTTATACACGATATCGTGGAAATCCGAGTCGACTCATTATTATTCATGGGACTTGCCTCGCATGAGATGATATCATTATCATCCCCATTTTTACATTGCTGCTCTCTCCGAAAAGTTAATTTTTTTTATGTACATTTCATTGTGAACCGAGAAGATTCGGTATATGACTAACAAAAAAAATTATAATTGTTTCTGCGCATGCATATTTCGTCGTGAAATATATTTTTAAAACTCAAGTTTATTGATTTATTCAAATTCAAGCGTTGGAATCAACGTATATACGCATTGTTTTTAAAAAGTAATTTTTTACCCACTCTCTGCATTTTTCTTTCTATTTTTGATTGTATTCGTTGTTGTATTCCAATTCGAACGTATGGAAGTACATAAAGTGGGTACAAAATTAAAACAGTGAGTGCTGGATTCGCACTCCTCTGAAAGAAAAAAAAACAATTCCCTTGTAACAGGGACTTTGAGAAGCGATTACGGTAAAACAACTCTGTAATGAGGTAATTTGGAATTAGTGGCAATTGACTTCGTACCGATTAATTCGTTCACTCGCCACAATCGTCAACAAATTAATAAGATATCGTATACTCCGTACCGCGTTATTCTAACATCCGATGGACTGGACGCTTTATAATACAATATTACGGATATAATCTAATCAGAATATTTTATTTGTGTATAAAATTACAAGATGAGATAAGTAAGAAACACTGAACAGATTCGGCTTCAAAGTTAAAGTGTGGGCATTTTTAAAAACAGTTAAACTTTAAAACTCTGCTTTTAAAAATTAGATAATTTTAGCACCTTATTCTTCAAGAAAGTTATAAATTTTTAAGCAGACTGCAAAGATGCTCCCAGGTCAAAGGCTCGCAGAAGAACGGGATTTCGTAGATGGGCCGTGTGCAGTTAAGATATACACAGTATAAAGACATGCCTGCAGCACGCCGTTCTCTCTCTCTCAATGAAATCGCCTCGACATCCATTCTTCTCTAATCCTTTTGAAAGATATAAATGGTGTTATCGATTTCCTGAGTACATCCCCAGTATAATATAGGCCACAGTCGTATATTTTTTCTTTTCGATTTCACCGGGTTTTTTTTTTCGTTCGGTTAAATGGTCGACTGCACGAAACTGGTCATTAGGCCTACACACTCCATGTATAGCACTGTAATTCCGGGACCAAAACTTTTATTGGAATTAAGTCTGTACCTGCATTCCACTGCATGTATCGGGACTCAACGAGAGTTTAGAGGAAAGGGTTACTGCCCATTCTAGGTTGCTATAGGCATTTCCGTTTATATTCTTTTATAATTCAGTTTCCTGTGGGTGTGCATACGGCAGCACTGCTTCAATCGACCCGTTGGTCACTGCTGTTACGTCTCGAGTCGCATTCCTGTTGAAGCAGAATTCCTACATTATTCGTCAAATGTTTATACAAGGAAATACGTGACTACATCGCAAGCATTATTGTAAATGCGATCATACAGACAGGCAGGGATCGATTTACAGAATTTGAACTGGGTGGGGGTCAAATTGGAACTAGAGGGGGTCAGGACTCATTGAATTTGGATTGGTTGTAATGTTAAATATTAGTTTTTGCAGTAAAACCCCCCTGTAAATCTAACCCTGCAGACAGTAGCGCCCTCTCCCAGCGCCCTCTCCTGATATCGAATTACGATTACGTACGGTATTCCTTTCTGTATTCAGCGCACAAACAGCGTAGCGAAACAACGAGGCCTTCTCACATTAGCTGTTCTGTATCAATTCGTTATCTGATGCGGCTGCAGGCAAATGCATTTATATCAACCATGAATAACAATGGCGATAATAATTATATCATTATTGCAAGAGCGATATGCCTCCCCCCTTGGAGTGTCCGTGGACGTGCAATATCGTAGAATGGAGAATGCTGATACACTCCGTGTATTGTTTGAATTAAATTAAAACGATATTATCTTCGTATAATATCATTTAAAAAAGCAAATAAAGGGGTAAAAGTGAATATAACCCGATATCTAATTATGTTTCGCTCGAATTAGGTCTCCTATCTCGTGTTTCCACGTCCTTCGGCGTTTTTCTTTTGTGTTTCGTTCATTTTTATACATTTTTGTAAAAATATGTAATTGAATTTTTATTCATAGAATATGGAGGAGGATTTTTTTTCTACTTTACTTTTTTAAAGAATTGAAATTTTTTTCAGATCTTGGAATAAATTGCAAGCTTTCTACGATATAAACAAAAAATTTAAAAATACAGCCAGCAGGACCTACCAAATTCGAATTTCAACTCCCTAGATAGACTATGATGGGATTGGTTTACGCTCACAGAACAGTTTTCTAACTTCATATTTTGTTCTAGTTTGAAAAATAAAGAGTATTCTTTTATGCTGCTGTTTAAAAACAAAATTCTAAAATTTCTAAATTTAACTTGGGTTTAAAGTTACAAAGTTATAATCGTTATTTTTGTGTGTGTTGTTTGAAATAAAAAATATTCGAAAAAAGAAAAGAGAAACACAGAAATAAATTGTAAATGAAAAAAAGACAAAAATGTATGTAGGAAACGGGGTGGATGGTGGGTTGGCAGTTTGTAACCCCGCTGTAAATCAGGGAGGAAATGCGAGTGCCCTCCTGAGACATGCTAATAAAGCTGTCTGCAACGTAAGGCTGTAAGCTTAGCCCAATACAATTTGCAATGTGTGACAGGTTGAGTACAGCGCTCTCGCTATATGCGGTCATGTTGATGGGATAGAGTAAATTGGTGGTTCGCCAGCGCATGCTGAATACAATGGTTCCCTGGGGACGGTCACGTGGCACCGAGGATGTAGATGCCTGCGGATAGATAAATGTACTATGATGACGTAAGTCTAGCGCGACATTAAATTTGTGCAACGTACTGCGCTATTTTTTAATGGCTTCTCTTTTGAATGGCTTTCCGGAATTTATATAACGTATGCTCTACGCTAATAATAGAGAACTTTATGGCCTAATATTATAACGACCTGTAATGATTGAGGAATTAGCGTTTTGAGTACATCTGCGAGGTGAAAATTCCCAAGCCTCGGATTAGGCTTTTACGAGATGTCCGCAATATTACTCGTAAGTTGTATCACTGCGGATTTTTTTTAAATTCTAAACTTATGTAACACCTATACTAAAGCCAGTTCCCAAGTTCTAATGAATTTGTCGGGAGACTGATGGAAATTCTTCTAAAGCTGATGTTTTCTCTGCATGCTGTGTCAGAATAAAGTCGGCGGTTATCTTGGGTAAGGAGGTGAGGCTAACCTCTACACTTCCAATTCTACTCATAAGTTTACGTATAAAACGTTTACTCCTAATATTTCGTGTACATCAGTAATTTAAAATAAAAATCTAACGTAAACAACCGATGCAGCCTGCGAGCAATTCATTACTATTATTTTCTGTTTGTCCACTATCTTTCCCAATCTCACTCTTCCATCTGACCGTTGAGCTCCTATCTCGTTTTTTTTTCTTCCCTTCTTTGTCCCTTGCTTCTCTAACTTTTCGATCTTCCCCCATCTTTTTTTTTCTCGTTTCCCCAAAAGGGTTATACACCACTTCTGAAAAGTTAAAGAAAACATAAAACCAAACACTGTAAATAACTTCTCCCATAGAATCCCCTGGGAAATATTATTGGACTCTATGTTCATTGCTATCATATTATCTCTTATAGCCTATATACCGCTCCCGGGTAATATATATCTATGTATACCTCCTGCGATATTCTATGCCCCCACCAATCGTCCATCATGATACCGACGTTCTTAAATAAGTAATGAGTAAATATTTCTACTCTAGACATAGTAATTCATCTTCGGTCGACGTGTGTCCTGTTTTATTATGTACCCGTTGCTAATGCTCAATGGAGAGTTTTAGTTGTGCGCCAGTATTTACAGTATATAAAAAAAGCTTTTCTCTCTCTCCCTTTAGACGAACGCATACTTCGTGCATATACCGTAATCTATGATTCATTGACCCAAACCATGTTTCGAAAAATATGATCAGCAAATAAAATAAAGGGTGACGCAATCTGGTTTTATTTTTTTGTAATACTTCTGTAGGAAGTATAACACAAATCACAGTTATTTGGTTTAGTAAAAGGATCTTATTTTCAATTAAAACTAGTTCATTAAAAGTAAACTAGTTCATTAAAACTAGTTCAAGTCCGTTTAAAAACGTAATTCATTGACGTAATAGCCTAATACGTAATAAATAGGTAATATACTTTGACTGTTCGTTACCAATCTCTTCGATACAGTCGTGTCATAGAACCACACGTAAATAAGGGTTGAATTCGGGTAATTTTGATGACGTACACTCTCGAAATTATCCACACTATACTTCCATATTGGATAGCGAGGCGCGGGGATAATACAGCGCCAACCTCTTTGTTCATCCCAAAACGAGCGAAATGTGCGCGAATTATCAAAGGCATCGTGTGAAAAAGAACACTCAGGTGTTTAAACATAAAACGAATGGATCAACCTGTATCAAGTTGTATAAAAAGAATTTTGGAAGGCCTAATTCTTCTTTCAGGTTGGCAGATATATAGAATAACGTCTTTTCATGCATCCAGCCTCTCTGTACACCATCAAGTATGAGGAGATAAAAGCTTTATGAAAAGTATGAAGCCGCCAGAACGTCTATAGAAATTTTGGGTTCTTTTTTGAAGGGGAAAAGTTATTAATAGTTAATGTTGCTCATATAATACGTTCGGTTTGGTAGATTCAAAGTCTTTATAATTTTTTGAGTATATAAAAGGCTGTTTTATACCTTTGCATATTGACTGAAGGCACTTTATTATTTTAATTATCCCTACGAAGTAACTTTTTACATTTTTAAGTAAAATGTAATATTGTATAGAAAGTTCTTCATATCTTGGCATCAGAAAAAATGTAAAGATGTATCTCGAGTTAGTTTTAGAGATCTAGCTCTTTATTGTTATCTTCATTTCAGGATGGGGGAGGGACGGGTTGAGCCATAAAACATCCCCTCCCCATAAATACGTTCATGAGCATGGTTAATGGTTATCATGCTGATCAGTCAAAGTAAAAATAGTATAACTACTTGTATACTCTGTACGGCGTGTACGCTGTACGCTTGTATGCCCTGCAGTTTACGTAGAAAAATTAATGTAATAAAGAACGTGAAAATACGAAGATATTCAGTATTTTGTTTGATACACTAAACACGTAGTAACGGAGAAAGATGTTTATAAATTGCAATTTTTGACAGAAATAAACTACGAAATAATGAACTCTTAGTTCTATTTTGGGGAACAGTAATCCATCCTCCTCCCATTCCAGGAAAAAATGCCAACCTGTAGCTCAATTTTAAAAATTGCTTTTTTTATTTCAATAATGCAGCCCCCCCTTCTAAACGTTTAGTTCATATATCACCACCACCGCTCTAGGTACTTTGTATATTGTAAAGCATTATGGGAACAGAGTATAAACCCATGAAGGTTTATGCAATAAGATAATGACTTCCACATAAATTGTCGTTTATCTTCTTTCTTTTTTATTTTACCGTTTATAGATTTCTATCCTGCTGAATTATGTATGGGTATGTGGGGGAAACTGTCTAGCAATTTTCATAATAGGAGATTTTCCCTTTTTTTTATAATGAATAGGGGGACATCGTAGTTTATTTGTAGGCTTTCTTTTTTTTTATTCCATTTTAAAAAATAAAATTCATACATGGTGAGATGTTGTTTATCTACTTTCATCTCTGCCAGGAACGGTTCAGCTCGAAATGAAAGTCTCTTTCTGGATTGTGAAGATATTAAAATGCGTTTTTAAAATAATTACTTTCTAATTTTAATTTGCACTTTATTTTTGACTTGTAATTTTATTAGCACAGTGCTTCTTTTTTTTCGAAGATACACTCACAAATATTAACTATAAGCTATACTAGGAGGTATGTGCCTTTTTCTGTGCTAATATCTGGAGAGGAGTGATCTCCTCATTATAAGATAATAAATACCCGTATATTAAAAATTCCCGAATTTACTGATCTTATATTCAGTGTAAGTTAAATATGTATAGGGGAGACAGTTTACATTATACTTCGTACAATGCAAGATTTTAGTTCAAATGCCATACCATTTCTGATAGCAAAACGGTATTTAAACAGCACGTTTATGAATTATGCCTTTATTACCGATTTGTTTATGTTAGTCAGCTAAAAGTGTTCATACAGAATAATAACATCAGTAATAGAATTCACATGTGAATATACAGTATTTATAAAAAGAATACTTTATTTACAGCATAAATATTGCAAATATGTTACATGATGGGGTGTAATGGTGTATCCTAAAAGAAAGTATGTAATAATTTCTTTCTCTAACTGTCCCCCAAAGACTTGCGGTGTATGTATAAATATGTAAGGGGATGGGGAAGAAGTTACCCTATTATCTTCTTTCAACTACGAACAAGAGAAAGGCGTGACTCGCCAACGATGTTTAGTTTTCTGTGAATCTCTGTTTTATTTTCGTACATGGTTGGCTATTTTAAAACACGTTTATTTATTTCTCATGTTTCTCATAAAATTCTCATGTTTAAAAAATTTGTTCTAGATGAAAAAAATTATCGAAATCTGCTAATAATTCTCGGTGTAATTCTTCCTGCAGTGGCAAAGATAGGTCTCGCACGCACAAGCTTTAAAATGGCTGACTCTGTGCTTTATGAGCTTAGCGGACCATAGGCTAACTTTCTAGACCCTACCTTCCTAAATTCAGTTTCAAAGATCTCAAACCCACAAATGCTTTGAATTAATTGTATAGCTATATTTACTCTGAAAAGTAGAAACTGTCTTACTCGTTAGTATGGTCTCATTTCTGAAGACTAAATAATTTCAATGTACGCAATGTACTATAGTTTAAAACATAAATTTCAGCACTCCGATTGTTTGCTTTTGAGTTACCCTGTTTAAAATGCATATCATATTAGTCCCACGCACATAATCCAGTCCGGTTTTGTCATATACCGCAGCATATCATGTAAAACCTTTTTAGGGGAAAAGGGACTGTATTTTTAATGCGAATTTTTCTATATACCAGCTAACCCTCATGAATTATAGATGAAATTAAATGGAGGAGCAAAAGAATGGGGAAAAGCAGCATGTATATATCTGCAACGTCTATAGCAGTGTCTGATGAAGGGAATGAATTGAACATGAAGTGCATTTCAAGCGGCAATCATATAATATAGACGTGAATCACGCTGAGAAAATAAAAGCGCGACATGATTAAACATATATATTTATCACTTCTTCGATGATATGTAGTAATTATTAATTTCTCAATTTTGCAGCCACTTTTTTCTCCATTTAGACTGTTTACCGTATGAGAGCTTCGGAGAAGGGGGATTTTGAATCGTAATCCGATATAGAATGTACTTTATACAGAGAAAGTAATTGTGTTTATAAAAAAGACACTCGATAAACCGATCATATATTTCGACAAAGTCGAGTTAATAAACTTAATATCGTTTTAATGAAAAATATAAACAGTTTTTTTTTCTTTTTCAACTTTTAAGTATTGTTAGAAGTTAAAACATAAGTTATATTCCATCAATAAGTACCTTTCTGTATTTAACAGCATTGTATAACTCGTACTGAATTTTGAGTATTGTGATTTCCCATTATTATCAAAGCATCCCAAAGAATGCATTCTGTTTCTGACAAGGTTTCGCATTCTGTATAGCTTATAAAATGCTGATAAACACAACACAATGTTTTTATGCAATTATTTCATCTTCATACTATAATATCTATCTTTTCCTGATAAAACGTTTTTTCGTTTTCTCGTGAAAGCAGTAGACCAGGTTCACGGAAACACCAGGGGCCATAATGCCCAAAAGCATATCGAAATAACGTTGGGCAATAAATATTTGCTTTGGAACTTTCATGTCCACTTGGGCATCTCAAACGACTGCGCACACGTACTGAGCAACTCAAAAATGGTGAGCAGTCGTTTGAAGTGCTCTGCATTATGATGCCAATGGTTCCATGAACTTCCTGTCCCCTGTTGGCGGTATAATTTCTGATTTATTGTGCCGTACGGAACGCACTGCTGTGGACCATGAGTAAAACAGCACGTGGAAATTAATGCCGACGTTTGGATTGTGGGGAATCTTCAGTATGCCGTAGGAAAGCTTCCAACAATGGTCAATCAATTATTATTTTCCTGCTTCAGCATTAGCCGTGGTTACATGGAGTGTATAGCAAATAGAGGAAAGAATGTAGGTTGTTAATGCAATTACTCTACCCTCCAGAATTGAATCTTCCATGTATTGCAAAATTCCGACGTTTGTTACACATAGGGCAGCAGCATACTAAGCTGGCTTTTGAGTTTTAGAGAGCAGTAGTTAGTTACGTATTGCTCGAACTAACTTTTCGATATAACGCAGATTGTCGGTTAGGAGTAATTTTCTACTCAAATAAATGCACTCAATAAAGCTAAAAATATATTATAACTATTTGCAAATATTATTTGTTTTACATGGAAAATGACGTTTTTCGCGATAATATGTTAAAGTCCTAAAAAGATCTTTCAAATGTTACGAGAAAAATGCATGTAATATCCTTATTACCATTTCGAGCATTTGTGGAAAGTTACTCATCTATGGTAGGTCTCATGACTGACCTACCGTCTCATGGCCTGAGAGGGTACTTTTTAGTTCCGTTGTTTCTTTCGATAGAGAAAGCTTGGATTTTAAGTGAAACAGAAACGTGAATGACCAGAGCCATTGCCTGCATTTTCAAACGATGAGTTTGGGGAAAAATTCACGTCCAAGATTAAGCAATGCATTTTATACTGATCCCTGCTTAGGGGCATATGAACTTTCATGCATGGCCCCATCCCAAACATGGGATAAGCTTCATTTCTTTGCTTAGATGTGGTCACGAATTGGGGTCATTGTGTCCTATTACTATTTACGCTTCCCACTTTTTATCTTACGATCTGATAATGAATTGTGATGCTGCATAACAATTATTTTCCAGCTATCAATTTTAATTTCTTCTGTTAAAAACCTCTTTTTTGGATCCCCCCCGTTATAATGGACCTAATCGTATAAGACGTTTCGTGTGGTAATGAAAAATTCTCGCTCTAATTACGTTTGCACTGAGCCCGACGGAACGAAAAGAGAAGGAAAATGCAAAGCATTATATTATCCGAGACGAAAAGATACTGTTATGCGTGTCGTCTTTTTACGACGTCTGAAATTATTACTCTTGTTGCTGCTACAGCGGGAATATGGTCGGTATTTACAGTCAGTTTGCTGCGCTTTAGGAAAAACCGCCAGCACGATCATCGCCTTCTGTTCGTTAAACTTAGACTCGTTTCAGTGGAGCCGTTAAAACAAATCAAACTGTCACACAGATTTATACTTGATCGCGCAATAAGTAATACACGAAATATAATGGAATAAAATTGGGTTATAGAATCTTATTACAACGCCTTTCAAACTTAATTTCGGAGATACAAAATTGAATAAAACAATATGAGAAAGACTTAAGGCTGGGTTTCTCCAACGCTGATTAACTCTTAATCACTATTTAAAAGTTAATGTCGTTTTCAAC
>JAQFYH010000642.1:0-11659 GCA_034694405.1 Scolopendrellopsis subnuda
TAGCCATAGTTTATAATTTTAGGACGAGAATTAGCCGAGAACTTGTGTATTTTAATTTTTCTCCGTTTTCTAGCTACGACCTTAATATAATACCTTACTTCAAGAAAATTTTAATTTTGAGACGAGGTAAAATTTGATTGGTCCGGTCAAGTTGCGTTAAATTTTTTATAGTCTCATTTTAAATCATTCACAAGTTAAAGACATACAGAAATTAATTTTTCTTGCTGATAACTTACTGTCACCCATCCTTCAAATTTATGACTTCCCCCACTAACCTCCATATTCTATCAAACTTTTCGCATTACTCGCAGTTACGGTACCCTGCGAATTTATTCAAAGATACGGAGGGTAAGTCAAAGAAATGCAAGAGAACATGCAGAGAGGGTTTGATATTCCATCTCAAAAGAGACATACTTGCCTTTGGCGATTAATAAACGAGAAGAGGGAGAAATCTACATTGATATGACTTACGAAGATTTTGAATTTTCCTTGCAGGAGTACACGGAAGAGATCGAACGATTACGTCGGGACCTCCTGATTGCCCGACAGAAGAACGGATTCAGCGTGGATGAGGCCAGTTACAACGCCCTGCGCGCCCAGGTTCGAACTCAAACGGAGGAAATCAAGCAGCGGGAAGCGAGAATCGAAGCCATGACGCAAAAAATGAACCAAGTAAGTTTGAAGATCGATCTGGAAGATTGAGGATTTTTTTTCGACGAGAAAGATTTAACCGCAATTTACTAAGTACGAAGTAAAATTTGAAATTTTCGGATAATAAATTAATATGTTTTTTATAGTTGGAAGAATCTCAACAGAGCGATGAGTCGAAATTTCGAACTCGGAACGAGACTAACAGCAAACTGAATACGACAGAGGTCCCTCTGGATGTAAGTTAAACTCGCCGCAAAATGTAACTCTGTATGAATCGTCAAAAGCATGCCGATCCGTTTTTTCGGCGCACAGGTCTAGTTTTCCTAGGAGACGCCATTTTAGAGAGCGCGCGAAGTTTAAAAAAATTAACTTTCCCGCCAGCCAATAATATCAACAAGAATGCGATCTCTCAGGATTAAAAGTGCGCGGAAAAGCGGGAACTCTTATGACGCTTCGTACAAAGTTTCCTAGTGAATTTACAATAGTTACAAGATAGTAATGAACAGGAATTCAAGGTTCCCAATTAAAACAAACTGTTTTTGACTGTTGCAGGAAGCCGTCCAAGTACAAAACGAACAAATAGTGATGACAGCCCGTGTCAAGATCGAATCCAAACTGCCTCAGACAGACAGCGAGGTAAAAATCCCAATTTTAAACCACTATATCGGAGAAACGAAAATATCGGTTTGCAACTTGCAAACAATAATATTATTTATAGTCTGTCGTTGTTTTTTCCTTGATTCCTTGATGGACTAGTTTCCCGATTTTGGCCTCTCTTTTCCAGTGTCGATGGATTTATTTTGCAAAAATAGTTATTTTTCTTATGGAAAACATATTTTTATTAATGAAACAAATAAAACGAAGAGGAGTGTGGAGAAGTAATAGGCCTACGTATGAGGGTGTGAGAATTTGTAGTGGGCAAAAAAATAATTAAAATACTGGTGATAGAGCTGACACCCATGGTTTTGATAAATATCTGTTCGTTTATTTTGAATAATGAAATTAGGAACCCGTCCAAGGTCATACCACACGTAATATCGCGATTTGGAGGGGGTGTTTTCTCTCCTGGACATGGGAGTTGGACCAGCAACTCCATCAATAAACCATTTTATAGTGATGGTGTCCATAGTGAATTACGAAATTAATTAGGAATATTGTTCATTAAATCTTTTTGGTTATTAATTATTTTTTGAAATTGAAGAAATTCTGGTTTGTGGATAAACAAAACGAGGTTATGATTACTGGAACAGTGGCTACTGCTTTCCCGTTTGCCAGACTGAGGATTCGAACCCATCTTTCAGTTATTTGGACTAGAGGATAGTGCTGATTTTGTTATCTTATGTCCAACTTATATGATCGATTAATTCCGCTTTATATCGATATTACAATATCGATTCGTGCCACCGTGGGAACGCAACGCAGCGTCTCTCTATCGACATGAGACGCCAACAGTGATTATCGATTTTTATAGGTAAACCCCGGTTGGACTATGCACCTTTTAGTTTAAAACTTCCAGAGAACATGGCACCTTAATTGCGTGGGTAGGGTTTAGGCAAAAGCGAAATTTTCAAGCAAAGTACGACACTTGTGACAGTTTACTGTGGTACTTGTTATCAAATTATCGTCGGCCATTCAGTGGAAATTTTGTTGCACCGTAATCTCGTGTGTTCAAATAAAACTCGCTTCTTGAAAAAAATAAGCCATCACCCACCTTCTCCTATAATCTCCTGAAGGAAAACGACGAAAAACGGAGTGACCAGGTCGTTCATTCCTTGAACGTAGCCACTCGCCGGATGCCTGATGGCCCAGATGTACAGGATTCTCTCAAATATCTAAAATAAACAAATATTAAAACCATTAGGTACGGTAGAACGAGGAGGAGGTATTTGACGACGCAGAAGTATGACGTTCTTACTTCTTGGACTATTTCCTGTTGAAATAAAGCTATAACCGGGCTCATTCTAGGAATATCTATGTGAATCTGAAAAAAAAAAAAAAAAAGAAATTCTTCTTAAAATTTGACATAATATTCTATTTACTGATTTCTTTTTGACATAACAACCGAAAAAGAATTCTTGACTGAGGGAGAAAGCGGGGGTTATTGAAATTTTGTTTCTGTAAAAAAAAAAAAAAGAACGGAATTTACGACTCGCAACTACACCGACCTATGGAAAATTACAGTACGTAAATGAAATTTTATAATAGGACTAATTAGTCGTGACGTAAAGTTGTTCTATTACCAAGGGGATTCAAAAATTCCAGTAATTTCGGCTGATAAAAGCGCGCGAATTTATAAAACACGTTGGATCCCCATGGCAACAAAACAATGATGACGTCACACTAATTAGTCCTATATGCAGTGTTTTTCTAGTGAATGGTGCGATTCCCCCTGAACAAGGGAAAAAATTTCAGGAATTCAATCATATAGTTATATTTATCAAAAAAGATTTCCTTCGAGAATAACAAAAAAAATTTAATGTTCTGCCAATGTTTTCAATTTCAACGCACACTTGCTACGGGAGTTATAAAATTGGACGAAAAATACACTAAATCGTGTTTTCAATATGGAA
Source organism: Scolopendrellopsis subnuda (assembly GCA_034694405.1). NCBI lineage: Eukaryota > Metazoa > Arthropoda > Symphyla > Scolopendrellidae > Scolopendrellopsis > Scolopendrellopsis subnuda. The sequence goes on from JAQFYH010000642.1 coordinate 3,222, forward strand.
GGATGAGAGAAACCCGCATTCGTTTTGGCAAATAATTATTTTTTTGAGAGTTTGATTCGTTACCCAGTTGCCTCTGGACGTAAATATAACTAATAGATTCTTTTTTTCCAGCTACCTGATTAATAACCCATGTGGCCGGTTCATGCACTTATTTTCCTCCTTTTTCACCAGTGGTCAGAGAGTTCTCGAACAAATCTCACCTGCTTATTATATGCCGTTTCTCCCATCTTCCGTTTAAGAATACTGGGAGGAATAGTCGGAGGATGCACGGCGGCGGGGATGTACAGCGCCCCACCTCCCTTCCGTTTGCGACCCCTGTTGCTTTTTGCGGGACTCATCTGCGCAGCGACCTCGGGCTGGTAGGACGGGTACTGAGACATCGAATTGCACGACTGCTGCTGCTGTTGCCCGCAACCGCCAAAGTGCTGCTGATACAGATACTGCGCCAACATCTCGCCCACGAAATCGCCGACTTCGTCCTGTTTCGAAAAAGGAAAAAAATAATATATTAGAAACTTTCGAAAGAGCAAAATTTTTAAGGAATTAAATTTAATTTTAAAAATTCCATTTGTACAATTTTGGATCTACTCTTTTCTTGAATTATAAAAAAAAAATCTAGGTAACGATACGTTTTTAGTGGAGCAGCTGGAAAGCGCAAACTCAAAATTGCAAGAACTTGATGGGGTTCAAAATGTAAAATCACTGCTTGGTTGGTGACGAAACTGGACATATTCTATTCTATTTTAAACAGGGGTAATTGGTTATTGTTTTCCCATAATCCTTGATGCTGTGAGTGGAAAAAAATCACCGCTGTTTCGTCATCAATCAAGCAATAGGTTTCCAGTGAAACGAGACACTCACCATTAGCCTGCGATCCATCATGTGTTGCGTCAAACCATCGGATTTCTTCCGATACGATCGAACTTTAAGGAGATCGTCAGCTCCTCCAACCAGCACCAATCCGTTCACCGCCCTCAGGCGCTCTCGAAAATCCTCCACGTCATCGATATTGGCTTGGCTCGCGTGTTGACCAATCACGAAGAGGGTGGGAACTCGACAGTCCAAAAGCGGGTCCTCGACATCCTAGGTTGGTAAAAAAAAAATGTTTTTTATCAGTTTACCAGTGCAACTGCTACCGTCACATTATGCGATCTTATCAAGTTATACTAATAACCGATTACTATTGAAATCTAGAAAGGAAATCTGCGCACTTATAAATTATGAGGAAAAAAGACATCAACCGCAATAAAAGTACGGAATGGTTATTGAAATTTAATAACATGGTGCACTATCTCGTTGCTAATCCAGTTTACAGAAGGGCGAGTAACTTCGTTAGAGTATTTACAATACGGAAGGTAAAATGAATTTCATAAATTGTACTTACACCACGCTTTCCACACATCCCAATATTTGGAAATCCCAGACAGACGACAACCGTTACTTGGTCGACCAGCGCAATCTAAAACAATTAACATTTATTCAACTTAAAAACAGATATTGTAGGCTATCGTAATATTAACTTTTTTTTAAAAAGAAAAAACTATTTTGCGTGTATAATTAAAAATATTCATTTGCAATTGATAGTTTACAATCCAAAGTTGTTACAGTTATCGAACCTCGTTCATATTTTTAGGTGTATATAATTTTTGTTGTTTTAGTTACGGAAAATTTACTACCGGTGCCACCAAGATTGGCACGTCACAAAACAAGTTCGGTCGTAACGAGAAAACGTGCAATGCGAAGAGTAACACAGTGTTTAAATAACTCGTCTGGTCAAAGCCAGAGGGGCGTAACGCAAAAAAAAAATTATTTTACCATGCGATTCTTTATGACTTATGGCATTAGTAAAACACATAAAATCATAGATGTTTTTAATATTTATCGATATACCACAGAGAAATGTTTTTATTTCTACATTGAGTACAATACTGAAGTGATTTTTAAATTGCTTCTATCTCGAAACTTTAATTTTTTTATTCTTCGTGAATTACGCCCCTCTGGCTTTGACCAGACGAACTCTAAGCAACAGGTTCCATGCCGACGGGACTATGTAAATGGAGAGTTCCCAGATGGGACTGTTTAATTAAAATAAACGATAAATGATCCTTACGTTGAGAGCTACCAGTCCACCTATTCCCCACCCAATCAGAACGATGGGTCTGTTCGGAAATTGGATGTGAACTTCCGCTATCTTATTCTTGACGGCGCCGACCAGGTTTTCCAGGCACTGCAGAACGCTGGTGTTGGAGCTGCTGCTGGACAGATGCACCGAAACGGGAACGACTTTTCCCATGTGGGAAAGCTGACTCGTCCAGAACTTCATCCGTCGCGTCTGTCCTGCGTGTGGGAGGGTGGGTCCGTTGGGAATCATCAGTAATACTGGGTTAGCCGGAAGCTTTTTCTGCGAAAAACACAATATTTTAATGCCACAAGTTATTTTAATACAGGGGGAGAGTGCTGTACCTTGAGCCATTTTTCATATTATTATTTTTATCTTTAAAAATTGGAAATAATTTGACACTTTAAAGGTGTTAATTAATAAAGCAACTCTTTTTACATATATTTATGCATTTAAACTATTTTAATTTGAATGTTTTATGTAATTTAAAAAAATTAAACTAAAACCCTGTTTTGTGGCTCAAGGTACAACATGGGCTTGTACCTCGAACCGGGGTGTGTTGTACCTTGAGACGGGATAAAGCTGGTAAAAAAACAAGCGTTAAAACATTTCGTTTTTCAGTTGATCTTTATTTTACCATGGGCAATACATAGGGTAGGCTAGGCCCTAAGCCCTACATAACATTGTAACTAGATAAATCCACAGAAAAGGAAAGATTTGCCATCTGCCGTGCATTGCCCCCGTATACTGTGGGAGAAGGAAGCTTGAGAACGATGTCGTCTTCATGTGCAGCGAATTCCATCTCGCTATCATTTAAAAATTTGTTTGTATTTGGAACCCGTTTTAAATACTTGACTGTGAAGTCCACATCACTGGCTCTCCCAAAGACTTCAGCGACAAAGTAGGTCGAGGATTTTCTCCCCCGAAGTTTCACTAAAACGAAGTCTCCGTTCTCAATTTCGTTTCTTTCAAAATCTCTCTCCTTTCGTTGCTCGTCGATTTCGTCCATGATGTCCATGCTACCATCAGATGAATCAGAGCTTGAAGAGGTTGCTTCATCATTTTCCGAACTGGAAGATTCTGGCTGCAGATTCGATTTGCGCGGTTGACAAGTTCCCAATTTTTTACTAGGAATAAGCTGACGTGTAGCGTTTGCAGATAATTTTTTTTTTTTTGCCGCATTTTTGGATTGCTCGATTTCTTCCTTCTCGGGGGTGTCTGTTAGGATCCTCGATTTCCCTTTAGCCCTGCCACCTCTTGCAGGCTTCCGGGCAGCAGCTTTCGGAAACGGTTTAATTAACTAGGTGAAACTGTGCGACCAAACGACGTACTTGGCTGATCTGAAGTCGTGAGATGATCGTCTGCTGTCGACGTAGGATGCTGCTGTTCCGTACTTGCGCCATTGGTGGGAAGCGGGCGATCAGTAACATTTGAAGGTAAGAAGTCGCAGTCTTGAAAGATGATTTCATTTAAAGGCACAAGGCCGGCAACCCTAAAGCCGCTCTGGATGTTTTTCGGGGTGAATGCTGTCGGGTACGCCTTACCGACCATCTCCGCGACGTCGTAGATCGTCAGAGGTTTCCCCGCATTTCCAGGTGAAACCATCCATTCACCAACTGCCGTATTATAATGTTTTTTGAGTGGGCCAAAAACGGTTAAATCCAGTGGTTGCATCTTGTTGCTGGTGTGTGGATGAAAGGTGATCATAATAACGCAATTTTCTTTTGCAAGCTGAATTGCGGGAATTGACATGTGACTTTCGTGATTATCCATAAATAAGATAACCGGGTTGGCGATGGTAGGTTTTGCGTGGGATATGAAGTGCTTCAGGAATTGAAGAAACAACACCTCATTCGACCACCCAGATGGGTTGGCGCCTCCAATGGACCCAGGGGGTGCCCCTTTCAGCATGAAATCTTTAAAGTGAACTCTTGGAAAGATTAGCATGGGAGGAACGCTGTTTCCAATTGCGTTGATGGCGGCTATGACGGTGATATTTTGCCCCCTCTCTCCTGATGTCATACTGCCCACTTGCTTTACTCCTTTTTCGGCTAATACTTTCGGTGGAACATGGACGGTAGTAACACCGGTTTCATCTAAATTCCAAATATTGGCTGGTGGGTAATCACCTCTGCTTAGAACGTCTTTGTAATTCCCAAAAACTCTAGCTACAGTGTCCTTGTTGAACGCAGTGGACCTCGCCAGACTAGTTGCTTCCGGTTTACGTAACGAAAGTTTATCTCTGAATTTGCCGCGAAATTCTCGCAACCACCGCTTTCCAGCAATTTGCTCTCTGTCCCATGAAGCTGGATATTTCTTGTGGTTGGCTACTGCAAACTTGAAGGCCAATCTGCGAACCTCTTTTAGGGTTAATCCGTATTGCAATCGAGCGGCTGTTGTAAGGTATTCCGCCAACATAATTTCCTCATCGTCGGAGAACACTTTCTTTACATCATTTTTTGCTTCATACGAAAACTCCTGTTCTCCAGATTTTTTAAACGCCCCAATATGTCTGGAAAGCGTACTTCTGTCTACATTAAAATTCTTCGAGGCTGCTCGAATCGATAAGTTCTGGTTCAAAACTGCATTTGCAGCAGCTTCTAAGTCTCCCTTGTTAGGAGCAATTCTTTTCACTCCTTGCTTGCTCCTCGGCATTTTCTGTTAGATGAAGACCTATGAAACAATAATGAATGGTTTAAATTAATATTTTAACGAAAATAACACAATAATCAAAATCTCCTAATATTGGCAGGTGTTGTACCTTGAGTAGCTGGCTCAAGGTACAACACCTGCCAATGGCTCAAGGTACAATACCCCACGTTTTTAATCAAAATGACACGTGGCTAATTTTTCGTCGATCTGAAAGTGCCAGCAATTACAGAAATTAGGGGGTTGAATCCTACTCTTTCAACCCAACTTGCTTTATTTACGCAATCCTGGATAGTTTTTATACTATAAAACAATGAATTAATTTAAAAATACTTACTTTTTTGTGCTGAAATCGAAAAATCCAAATATTTCACGCAACCAGCGAAATTTCCCACTCAAACGTCATTAATGCCAACCTGTACACTGGCAAACAGCTACACGTGCGATATTTTTAAAAACGGCTTGTAGATGGCAGTATTAGCGGGGGTGGCTCGAGGTACAAACCTGTTCAAGGTACAGCACTCTCCCCTATAGTTTGTAATAGGAGTGGACTGGTGATCAGTGTAAGCACAGGCTAAGTCTGTGAACAAGATGGAGACTTTTGCGTTAATGCGCATGCGTCAAGTCAGAACACCGCCCCTGTCCGTGGAGCGAAGCGCGACACAAGCCGAAGCGACGTAACATTTACCCCCTTACCCCACAGAGCTAGACTAGATATATACCTTACCCAGATCCTACCAACGTAACCAGACAAACACTAACCTTGGTTTCTACACTTCTTTCAAATGGCCTACGGGCGAATGGAACAAAACTGGGAACCGTGTGGCCGCTTCGCGACAGAACACATCGCACCTCCAGAAGAAAAGTATGTATCGTATCTGAATTTTTTTCGAAAATCCGCCAGTGCACTTGCTAGCTTTTTGGTGGATTTAAGGCTATGATAGGGTTATCATTGTCTATGGAGGCTCCTTCGAAGGCCATTTGTGGCTGAACTAGGCTACAGTATAGCTCGTAAAAATTAAACGAAATTAAAATTAAAATTAGCTAGGCCTATATTTTCTTTAGTGCTTCCCTTGTTCCTGTGTTTTTCCGTTTGGTACTTAATTAAATAATGAATAAAACAACTTTGCCATACCAGTGTCGCCATCTAGTGCTGTACTAGTGTCGCCATCTGTAGGCAAAAATGAACATTTTGAATTGATGATTACATTTAAAAATGAGCCATAGTTGAAGGTTCAACAATTTCATTTTCAAAAAATAAAACATTGTACTGGGTCACTACTTATATACTGTATGGCAGACCCTGTAGAACCAACCAGAAGAATAGCCGATACATTTTCAGGTATGGTACTGTAATGTATAATTGAATAACTTATTAAGGCTGGGTTTCTCCAATGCTGCGCCTAATCGACGATTAAAAGTTAAAGGTAGTTTAAAGGCCCATACAGCGGAGATACAGAGAGGAAGAGCGCGCGATTAATCTATCCAATCACAGAAGCACGCTCCACGTGCACACATCCCGCTCTATTTCTCTCTCTTGAGAAAAATGAATTTTTTCGACAGAAAAGAAATTCCAGTGCTGTATGGCCCTATCAGCATTTGATCACAGACCAGTAGGCCTACTAGGCTAGGCTACTGATCTGTGGTTTGATTGACTTTTTTTTTTTGCTACTCATAGAAAGTTTACAAATTCTCTGCACAATCATGCAAATTGTCAGTCTAACATTTAATTTGAGAATTAACAAAAATATGGTATTAAATTGCTTTTTTGCTACTGACTTCAACTGTCAACATCATCAGGTGATCAATGATGCCTGGTTGAAGGGTCTACTAGGCCTATGCCTATTCAATTTAGCAACATAAGAAAACAGCAGAAAACTACCCGCCAACTTAAAAAAAAAACCCACAGGCCTAGTAGATGGTAGGCTATGCCTACATCCAGGGATTCATTTCTAAGAGAGTAAATAGTCTTTGGATCAGGGTCATGGGATTGATGTTATCAACTGTACAAATATGATGCGAGTAGGTAGAATACAGTACGAGTTTAGCTGAAAAGCGACAATTTCTGACACGGTCGGGTCTACGAGGATCCGCCTCCTAGGAATTCGATAAACCTGACCTTTCACAAAATATTCTAATTCCTTGATTATGCACAGTACAGGCTAAAAAAAAGCAGGAAAAGTGCGGAGATACAATTGTAGCTCCACGCTTTTCAGCTAAACTCGTATTCTACCTGTGAGTAGGATATATTTTCTCAAACAACCAAGAATAAGCATGTCCAAACTCACTTCACCTTTTCGGGTCACATACCAAGCCTTGCCCTTGGTCGCTTGTCACCCAAATGGGTTATGATTCCATTGTGAGAGACAAAGGATACATGGTCCAGGATGGGACTGACAGCCAGTTATTGTAAGAAAAATGTATAACGCCATAATTCAATAGTACTTGAACTCAGCATACTGTACTACTTTATTGATCTTCTCACATACATTTTGATTTGAACCACTAGGCTAGGCTACTGACTTAAGCCGTCAGCTGTCAGCATTTACCTCTGGCTTAAATACACATTCAATATGGTACTGAATGTTCATTATAAAAGAATATAACCACCACCTCCTCCCCACCTCCAAATAGGTTACAGTCTAGCTAAATAATAATAATAATTTCGTTTATTTTTGTTAGCGGTTCACGGTCCATTGTATTATAAGAAGACCCATGAGAAGATTATTTGCGTATAAATTACAATTCGCTCTATGCTCAAGTTAACGTTATGAAAAATTATGACATAATGGCAGTTGGGCCTACTTGCCAGAAAAATAATCTTAAACATTCAGCACTGGTTAATAAACCTACAATAAACCACAAAATGGGATTCGATATGTTTTTCTCTCTCTCTCTGATGGTTGGCGCCATCTTGACAATAACACACATTAAAACTTTTCTCACCGTACCCGATCGAAACAGCGACTCACCGATTCAAGAATAACGAGAACCTCGATCATATTAAAAATAGATGTTGCTTCGAATGTATGCGAAACCGATCTTACCTTAACACCGGAGAAAATAATTTTTAACAACTTCGAAAATCCACATTAAAACTTTATATAAACAGCGGACACTGGCAGTTTTTCTTCTTATTCGTACGAAATCGGCGATTCTGATTGGTCGAGAACTGGGTCACGTGCAATCCAAATGGGTTAATGATTATTTTTTTCGGAAGTTGACTTTTTATTTTAGTTTAATAATGTGAAAATGCAAGATTAAATTAAATATCAGAAATTAAATTATAATACATAGGCCTATTCACTTTTAATAATATTTTTATATACTGCAAGTGCCCCCGTTCTACTTTTAACCTTTTTCAGCTGATGATCAATTTTAATGTTGAATAAAGATTACTATTACCGGTAAAATATAGAAAATTGGAATACGAAAAATAATTTGTTGTTTTATTTCGTAGTTGTCAGTGCAGATTTGAAGGCAAATTAAAAAAAAAAAACACAAACCCAGGTAATTAGTATTTAATCGAAGCGTCATACCAAACAACAGTTGGCAACCGCGCCAAATGGTTTTAGTTTAAAATATCTTTAGGACAAGCCAGGAAGCACTGGCTCTTAATTTCCATCCGCGCCCCTGGCCCCTGGAGGAACCAGCTTTCATGTTTCGTAAC
>JAQFYH010000643.1:0-11650 GCA_034694405.1 Scolopendrellopsis subnuda
AAAATCATTATAACTTGTTTTCTCAAATTTATTTTCATTTTTAATAGTCGAGTGCAGTTCAGTCCAATTTTTTTTTATTAACAGACCAGTACACACTGTAGGCCTACATCATCTTCTTCTTCTTTAAGTACCGTCTCCATTCCGGAGGTTGGCTGCCAACAAACACCAATCGTTTTGATCGTAGCATCTGTTTACGATTTCCCCTGCTGTGCAAAGACCTGTCCAGGCTTTGATATCGTCTGTGTACATCGTGTCGATACGTTACACCGAAAACGGCGAAATCCATTGAAGTCATTTTGATAATGAATCCTTGATTTCGCTAACATAAAAAAAACTAAAATATTTCATAGCAATCAATTCTTTTTTAGCGAATTTTTTTCGTGAATTAGAGTTAGAGAGAACATTTCCAAAATATCCACAAAATGAAATAGTGGCGAAATTACGTAAAGTTTACATTTGCTCTAAACGAAACCAAATGCTCTCCACTCGGTCCACCTGGCTCTCGTGCAAACCGCCAAACCTATATGTTAGCTATGGCCTAATCACGTAAATAACGTTATCTTATCGTGCAGCATTCTAGCCCATCTCAGCTGGGTCCCGTGGAAAAGCAGATGCTTAACGCACACGTTCGACAATTTCTCTATTACAGAGTTTTAACAGCTTCGACGTAATGCTAAAGCAACGTAAACGTAACGTTATGACGCGTTCTGAGCTTGTGCACAGCACTTCATAAACTAATTTGCGCATGCTCAGAACCTGCGTTACGTCGAAGCTGCTAAAACACTTTATAATACCTAGGACGGATTTTAATTTTTAATTGCAAATGTAAATACTGCACGTTGTATTCGTGAGCTGAGCTCATACTTCGTCCTAGTAAATGTCTCAACGATACATTTTTCAGGTGTGGTAATGGTAATACGAAATACTAGCAGAACCCTTTGAGTTGGCACTGATTTCTTTCCCCTGGTGTGGGCACTGATGTCTTCCCTGCTGTTATTGGGAAAAAAAATATATGCAAGCATTATCCAATCACTGAATCTGTGAATGCCAATGTCCAACAGGGCTGCGATTTAGGACTTTGTAGTGACGTAAATTTGACGTCATCGTGGTCCCACGAACAACGGACGCCGCATTATGATAGGGTGTGTGTTGGATCGAGGGACTGCGATGACGTCAAAATTTCGTCACTGCAAAGTCCAAAATCGCAGCCCTCAGGGCTGAGCAGGGCTGTCATGTTTCTTTACTAAGATTCGAACCCATCACCACCTAAGGCGGGTACGACGAAAACGCCCTTAATTAACAATTTTAATACGTGCATTATAATTTAAAAAAATGTTTAAAAAAAGAAAAACCGCGGAATTGTTTTTGAATAGAGTTGTTAACGAGTTTGTTGATCTCCTTGAACAGGTGGTCTATTAGTTTCTTACGAGATAAAAGTTTAAAACCGTTTTGTACGATTAGCGAGTAAGTTCATGCAATAATGAGAAGATAAATCACGGATAAAAATGAAAAAAGTTCTTGTCACCGACGTGACACTGATAAATAAAACGATTGCCGCTGATCACTCTCCCGGAGATGTGCGCAGGGGGGTTCTTTGCTCTTGTTTCTCTATGGAAAAGATGAAGAAGAGAGCAAACTCCTCTTTCTCTCAGCTGACGTAACGGTGGATTTATTCCAATGAGTAAGTTGGCTCCGCGTTGCTGCGCCCTGACCCCCAAAGCATGGCGACGCAGCGGAAGCAAACACGTGCGTCAAAGACCGGTATAAAAGGCGGCGATATAAAGTTAGGCACGCACAACCTGTTAAAAGTTTCTATAGTGAGCGGTTGGATCCATATCACTCTTTTTCTTTGACATCGCAGCTAGGGGCATAGCCTATCGAAGGTAGGGATTCTAATCTGATGGTGGTGTGTTTGTGATTTGTGGTGACAAGTGAGGGTGTGCGTCTTCATCTCGCCGTGTTTTGGATTAAAAATATCCCTGTGATTCGGAATTGGACTGTGGATTATTATAAAAAGTGAATTTCCGAAGTGGATAATCTTTGGACTCTGAAAAAAAAAAATTCCGGTTTAAAAAACAAATTTGGACTCGAGTTTGGACTATTTAAATTGCTAAAATATTTTCGAAATAATGAATTTATTTGAGTGATTTAAGTGCTTTAAAAGTGACCAAATCACAGGGACTTAATATTTGACCCATCATGGCTTAATGGAAACGCACGCCCTCATGGACACTCATTTATGGATATTTATCTTCGAATTATGTGTTATCTACGTTAGCAATCATTGGATTACTATACCTCGCGCGTATGTGTGTATATCAGAATACCGCTGAATTTTTTTAAAGTCTATTTCTAAAACTTTTAAAATGGATTAAAATTCTTTCCAACATTTGGCTAAAATTTGAAAGAAAACATTTTCATACTGCTCTCTAATCCGTTCAAAATTTGTCAGATTGGATATTAAAGAGGTTTCGTGTTGGTTTTCCCATCCAGAGAGCAGAAAGGGTTAGATTGAATGAATGAGAAAAATACTCTAGTAATGTCCAATTTCCAAAGACACTACCAAATAATTTTGAATGAAAATTGTGTTCAACACAGTCTATGTCAGAGGTTAACCATAGAATGCATGCAATCCAGTAAGAGACCAAAAAAAATTGGTTAAAAATCAAGGAGGGTTACAAACTATCCAGACTAGAGGATTAATGCAATCCAGAAAGAGACAGAAAAATATTAAACTTGGTTAAAAATCAAAATTGAATTCTCCCACAAAAGAAACAGAGATCAGGCTATGCTCCGGCCACCATCGTCTAAAAATATCATTTTTAAACCATAAAAATCGATTAAAGTTCTACATTTTTCTGACAATCCACTTTTGAAGTAAAGATGGGTTAATTTTAGACATAATTTATTGTTTATGTCATTTTAATGAATAGAGAAACCTATTAAATCATAGTCCTGAAAAACATAATAAGTATATGACACAATCATTTGTCCTACTGCCTTAATTAATTCAGAGAATAAACAATAATGTTACTCGGACAAAAAGATAAGAAAAACCACCCTCTCTAGAACGCGCGAGTTCCCATCTGTGGACGACGATGTTGATGAATAGAAATAAATGTCTCTTTTGCATTGTCCTCTTCGTCTGGTGATGATACATCTCTTTCCTCCTCGCTTGAGGACCACTTAACACTCCGAGTCAACGAACTGTGATGAACACAAATCATCTCGCCGCCCCTCTCTTAACTCGCACAAAACCAAAATGTCTGTTTGTGTTTATTATAGCGATAAGTTTAGAGTCTGGTAAATGTGTAAATCTTTTATGACAATACGTACGCTCTCTACACGATGTTGGCACTTCGCAGCACTAAGAGAGTCAGTGCCCCGTCAGTCTGTAAATGCTGCATAAACAAACTCTTGTAACGAGGAAAAAAGAAGCTCACTAAGTCAATAACGGCTTCATAGAGAGTCAATATAAAGTTCTCTCCCGAGTAATAACGGTAAAGACAGACTCTACACGGTTAAATCCCTAAAACCTAAAGTAAAACTGACTAAAAACTTAATTTACTACTGCTAAGATCTTAAAAAAAAACATTCTAGAGTTCTTTTCTTCGGAAGTTTGCAGCATAATTTTTAGTAAAATCTTTGAATTTACTAAAGTTCTTAAAATTTGTTTTATACGGGGAATCACGGAGCGCAATGTAATAAATCTGCAAAAAATCAATCCTTCCTTATACAGATAGAACCCGGAAAGGATGAAAAGTGCCTTGAACTTATTTATTGTGAAATAACAAAAAAATGTTACAAGAGCATATTAAAAATAATAACTTTAATATCAATCACACCTTAAATTGATAGTTTCATGCACTGACGTAGCTTTCATTCATTCATTCATTCTAAAATGCTTACTAAGAATCGCTTATAGAATAAAAATGTGAGTGACTTACACCTGTCTTTTAAACTCACTTTTTTTTACTACGAGCGAATGAGCAAAGCCAATGAGTATGAGAGCATTAATTATTATTCATTGAATACCAGGATTATAGAAGCTGTATCCCCTCTATTATGCCCAATGATGCGTTCCTTTCTATTCAAATAACAGCGGTAACTTTTGTTATACAGGCATCTTATTCAGTACAAGTAAAATTGTCGGTTCTGTAACCAAGTTGAATTCCCCTTACTATATAAAAGAATTTACCCTCTGTGGCTATTTTCCACAGAAAGCAAGTGGCCAGCAAATTTACCGAATCGGTTGGACTGAGGGTTTTACAGTAAACTATAGCTTGCGGCTTGCAAATCAGAAACAATTTCTTGTAACTGACTTTCTGTTGCAATTTATAAAAATATGATTCCAAATAATTATGTTAAAGTTCTCAGAATATTTTAGAAATTATTACTTGGTAATTGCTGGTAATTTGCTATTTTGTAAGAATGTTGTCATCACTTTTTATCCCTTTGTGGGGACTGGGGAGATTCGATTTCTACACCGTTAAAATATTGAGCTAACGACGATAATCTTTGTTCAGCTTGTCGTCGTTAGATTCGAGGTTATTATTGTTGGCAGAAGTCAAATTGTTGTTCAGACGAAAATCTTAATACGGCACTTTCTGCTACGAGATGATGTATCAAATGTTCATAAAAATCGTGAAAGCTAAATTTCTCTTTTAAATTTTCGAATAATATTTAAGAGCAAAAAGAAGATCTAAAATCGAAAGTATATGTACATTCTCCGTTTTTCGCGATCCAAAACTGTGTTGCTTGTATTTGATTTCGTCAAAGCGTTCGACTCGAGTCAACCGTACGATATCGCTAAATTCTCTTTCTCGTTACCTTTAGTCGCATTAGAGGCACGAACCAAACAGAAAAGTGCACAAAACACCATATTTATGTCCAAACGCATAAAAAAAACTCGTTATAACGATCCTGATGTTGAGACGGAAGAAGATGAAGATGAAGTCGAATGACGTCTTTGCCCCCTTAGGTTATCTACATCCTGTTCAGTTCGAGCGATGGGAGAGGGGTGTATACGTAATTTGGCATGGGGTTCTCTCTCACTGGGACACGTGCATCCCTCCCGGTAGCGAGAGGCAACATCATGAATGGCAAAACAGTTTATGCCCCATATCTTTCACGCGAGGTCACGGCTGCTGACGTCAATCGCAACATCTCTTCCCGAGTGGTCAGCGAGCGTGAGTACCGTATATCAGATGCTAGCAAGTGATTGCGAGGTTCACTCGAGTGCGTGCGCAGCTGAAGTAAACACACTTTGTGAGACAGGTTATACTCGAAAGGGACTTTGAAAAAAAAATTTTTTTACATTCTAGGCCCAACATAGGAAGATGACGCAAACCCTAGCTTTCTTAGTTCTACTTAGTGCCCCGTTTATAGGGCTATGTACGGCGAACGATGTTCCTATGCTAAGTCCTGTTGATTCTGTACAGAAGAGAGATGGTAAGTACCTATTTCGTTTTTACTTAAAATCTTTTTTTCATTCGGTCTCGCCATTTTCGAAAGTTACGTTGACAACTTACGTTCTTTAAAGAAAATACTTAAAAATTTCTGGATATTTTTAAAACCCAACTTGTTGACTTGAACCTAAAACTTTCGATCCCCAAAAAAGCGTACGTTGGCCTATACTTGATCCCGGAAATAAGGGTACTTTGACTCACTGTTTAGTTAGCTTTCGAGGCTGACTTCTCTTTTCGCGAAAGTACTGTATGATTTAAAGAAACAATTTAAACAAAATTTAATGCTTATTTCTTTCTCTCCAAAACAATCACGGTACAAAACGATGAATTTCGCGATCGCGTTTTCGCGTTTCACGAAAAGTAAACGTTTTCCGCATTACTCTAAAACCAATCAGAAAAATTGCGTCATAAGCTATACCGGTAACGATTTAGAGAAAGGAAAAGCGGAAGTATTTTAGACACCGGTTTAAGACAATCACGCTTAAGTCAGGACATAGTGCAATATTCTACCGAAGCAAATATTAAGACTGGCACTTTTACGCTATCTAATCTGAATGCACTTTTTCTTTGCATCATACTTTCGAAAATGGAATGAAAAGTTAATCATTTGTTAAAACGAGAACACTTTCTAATTTAATTAGTACCATTACTTACATAATACTTGTATTTTATGCCGCGCGAATGCGCGTACGCGAGCTTACTAACTTGTCGCTGCGCCCTATAAAGCGGATCAAAGCGCATTTAAAGCAGATCAAAGCGCATTTAAAGCAGATCAAAAGCGCGTCTGTTAATTTGAAACGAAACAAAGACAAAACAGATTTAATACTGAAGTAAAAATCAGTAACTTTACGGGATCATTACAGTATGTTCAAACCTATTTTGCTTATTTAATTCTTACGCTCAAGACTATTTTCCTACCCGTTTTTAAAAAAATGCGCGAAACACCTCATCATTTTTTCAAAGTAAACGAGTAGATTTTTTTTTATAGCTAAAAAGTACATTTTTTTTTAAATTTTAATTAACGCGCTAAGTTGATGTTAATAACCCGATAGAATTGTTGACTAATGTTTTTATCACTAGAGGCAGATAGACTCGCTCAAGTGTGACCTCTAAGCGCGATCATACATTATCTATTTTTTTTTCCCTCGCCGTAAGATGAATCTTCCATGCATGATGCCCAGCAGCACATCTCATACACGTGACCCCTTTACCGCATTCACATCCTATAATGTCTAGTTCAAAGTCAAGGTTACAACCAACTCTTGACAACGATGCGGATGTTTTACGAGGAACGGCTCTTTTTTTTTTATTTCCTTTTCAATTAATATGCGATGAGCGAGAGAAAAAAGTTGCTTTCGTCAACAACAAAAGGTTGCAAGGAAAGGACGTTTAATTAAAAGGATCCTCATACGTGATCAAAATCTGTTTCGATTTTCTTGGATTAAATCTCAAGATTGCGTGCGGATTGGTGCGAAAATAATATTCTGCAAAGACATCTTTGAACCGTCTTGGTTTTTTTTCTGCGATTCCAAAGCGTGCAGCATTCGTGCAAAGACTTCATCGCGTCCTGGCTTTTCTGCGGTTCCCAGAAGTCTGCGTCTGGCGTTTCTGCGACTTCCAAAGCGATCTGCAATATTCCTGGAGCGACCCTGCGGCGGCGGACCAATCGTTTGAGCTCGCGGCGAAATGCTAGCGCTAAACTGCAGACTTTAATTGAAAAACAGACTATGGGGTTTCAGGCTACGGAGGAGGTGGATACGGAGGGTCCGGCGGCGGCGGATACGGAGGTTCCGGCGGCGGCGGATACGGAGGAGGAGGAGGCGGATACGGCGGCGGAGGAGGTGGATACGGCGGCGGGGGATACGGCGGCGGAGGTGGATATTATCCGTCGTACGGCAAAGACAAAGACAAGGACATTTCGGACTTCTTGTTGCCGTTGGCCAGTTTGGCCCTCCTCGGAACCGCGGCCGTCGCCATCGGAATTCCCCTGGCCTTCTTCATCGGCAGGAGGAGGAGAGACATCGAGGACCTCGGCTACAACTTCAACGAAACGGATCCATCGATGCACGAATTGAACATTCTGGAAAAATACGTTTACAGCTCACCCAACCTCCAAGGCGCGCAGGAACAGATGATGGCCAACTACCTAACGTGTTCTGGATCCGCCTCGGAACGCAGCCAATGCCTCGAAAAATCAATCTGCGAGTTTAACAACCCAAAAGGAGTTCTTACCGACTTGGAAAGACAGGTTGTTTCTATGTAAGTTACAGCTGCGACGCAACTACTCTTCTCTTTACTTTGCGCAAAAGCTTTTCGCAGCGTCTTTGGAGGAAATCCTAGCAATATTGGATTAGCAAAAAAGCGCAAACGATGGCGTCGTGAGAGCGGCGGCGGCGACAGCGGGCAGCGGCGGCGGCGGCGTTACAACAATCAAGAATCAAAACAACTGTGAGTGCAAATCTCTTGGCGAGCGATGCAAACCTTTGAGCGCGAAATTTATTGACGTCTTATTGTGTGTTACGCAGAATCTCTTCCAGCGTCTTGGGTAACAAGTTCGTGCCCGACGTTTTAAAAGAACGGTTACGTCAAGCGTCGACTCAAGGCAGAGAAAAGCATCATTGCTACGTCTACAAATGTAATCAAGGCTTAAGGGGATGATAGAGGAGAAGGAACAACTCGTCGTAGACTCTAAACAATTTTGTAAATGTAAAAAAAAAAAGTCTCGTCTCAGGAGTGAAACGAGCGGAAAAAGAAATTACTTTAAATATTTGCCATGATGTCGCCTAGTGCGATGCGAAGGGAAGGAAGGGAGGACATTTTGGGGAGGGTGATAGGAAGGAACAAAATATAATCGCGAGTAATATTATTTGTACGTTTGTCTGTGGCAAACTGTAGATTGTTTAATATCTTGTCAATTTTTTTTATTGTTATACACGTAGACGTGGATAATGATCGTAGAAACTTGATAATTTTATTTTTCATTTTTGTTTTTTGGGAAATGTTTTTTTTTTTCGAATATTATTAGCAAAATAGTGTTAAAAAATTACAGTTCTGTAGGTTTCTTTTTTTTTAAAAAAAAAAAGATATAATTTTATATTATAGAATTAGCAGCATTTAAAAGCTAATGATAGTGCAAATCCTAAGATATAATATTTATATTTTATCATGATATTTTAAAAATAATAAACTACTAACATTTTTTTATTGATATTTCATACTTAACACTACTATTAGAGTAGCGTCGTCATCGTCTTACAGTACAATCGAAAACAAAGATGCAGTAGTTTATGATAATGCTGTACCTCCATACTGCATAATATGGGAAACAAATATAAATTCCCACGCAGTATAACTTTACATTTCAACAGTAGTTTCTATAAATTCTTTTTCATCTATCCATTCTTTTGTATATAACTTAATATCATTATTTTTCTTTTTCTCGTGCAATAAACATTCACTTTTCTTGGAAGGCGTTCGTGTGTGTATTTTTAATTTCTAATGTGAAAGAAATATTAGCCTATTACAGTTTTACATAACGGTCTTTTCCTTCCTACATTTGATAAGAAAGGAAACATCGTACACAAAACTCCACCTGTTATGTCCTTTCGAATATTTGAGAATTCAATTCACGAACGAAGCATAAATGATTCTTGATAAGATGCTACGAAATACACTCTAAATTATTGAGTCTTTCTTTTAATATTAAGACCGAGGAAGCCTCCGCATTCTGGCGATAGTTCTACGTCATTATAACTCTTGGTAAAAACGTTTCCGCTTTGAACAACAAAACGACCCCCTTATCGCGCGTTTACCCCGCATGACACTCAGGTAATGTAAGAAAGACCGCCATCAGGGGGACAATGAAAAAAAGATGAAACCGGGGGTTTTGAACGATCTAAACTGCGAAATAAAAATTAAATTTACCGTTTATGTCTTGCTTATAAACTTACGAGCATCTATTGACAAACAAATCGAAGTACAGAATAATAATTTCTTAAATCAAACAAGTACCGTGTTTCTAAGATATTATAATCTTTCGGCCAGAAAGTGTTGTCAACATAACTTTCTGTTGTTCTAGAAAATGTTGATTTACGAAGGTATTTATAAAATCAGTTTTTTCCTCCTCAGGAATGGAAGGATTAGGACTTTCTCCGTATCAAATTGCACCACAGATGGCAGCTGGCCCACAGATGCCCATGGCGGCGCCACAGGCCACTTTCATGGCCGGAGCATCGTCGAACTTCCCCATGTCTAATCCACTGGCCCTCGGTGCCCTAGGTGGAGGCTACGGAGGCATGGGCGGCATGGGAGGCATGGGAGGCATGGGAGGCTACGGAATGATGGGAGGAGGAGGTGGCGGCGGCGGAGGCGGCCCCTACGTCTACGAGGTGGACGACGATGACGATGATGATGAGGGTGGAATGGGATTCTTCTCCCCCACCATGATGGCCATGTTGCCCATGGCCGGACTGGCCTTCTTGGGCGGTCTGACCTTCAGCTCTCTGTCGTCCATGGTCTTGGACGTCCTGAACTCCCTCTCCATGAACTCGCCCAACAACAACCGCGGACAGACCGACGGAACCGGAACCAGTCGCCAAAAGAGAGAATTGACCGACGACATGCTCTACAGGCTGCACCAGATCGACACGTTCAGAAAGGTGTTGGCGGCCATGCCCGACAGTAAGAAATTTAACGAGGCTCACGCCGCCAAGTTCCTGTCTTGCTCCGGATTGGCCGATGACAACAACCTTTGTTTAGAGAGAGCGGCTTGCGAATTCACAAATAACAACAGCACAGCTTCACCCCTACAGAAAGACGCCCTTTCAATGTAAGTACTTCATTTTTTTATCCGTTTTAAATGGCGGGGAAGAGAGGGGGATTTAAATTAATTCCGACACTTGTGAATAACAAAAAAAAAAAAGGAAAATTTGGAGAAAATGACAGGGAAATCCCCCCCCCCCCCTTACCGGGTTTTAAACCCTGGCGTTGCGAAATTCTAACAAAACTGGCACCTTTTCTTTCCGGTTTTCGAAGAGTTCTATTTCCACGAGCTCTTTTTTTTTTTTTTAAACCCTGGCGTCGCGAAATTCTAACAAAACTGGTTTTCGAAGAGTTCTAGGCCCACGAGCTCCTATTTTTTTACAGTTGCGATTCCAACCATTTTTATTCCATGTGATTGGTGAGAAAATATTCGAATCTTTTCTAGAAATTCGCAGTTTCGTTTCTGTTGAAATGAAAGCTGGAAACCCCACTTTTTACTATCGCTAAACCGAGTAACTTGTTTAAAATATTATTCGCTGCAATTTCGTTTTATTTAAAAAGAACGGTGGAACTAATTTTCTATTAAATCGTTGTCGGCTATATTAAGAAAAAAAAACATATTTTCAACAGTTTATTCTAAAGTTCTGACCAATTACGTTTTTTTTTTTAAATCGTCACGCAGCATCGCGGTAAATCGGTAATAATATAAAAAAAAATCAAATTAATAGCTTTCAAAAAAAAATCATAGCCTATATTTTTTAATTAAAACATTGCGAGTAATTAAATTTCTGTCTCGCATCTCGTAGCCCGAGGGTAATGGGGCGGGGTTCGGCATTCAGACCTGGATAATGTATTCCATGCTTGTCGTACACTTATTATGTGTATGTACCCGCGCGCACCTGGAGCTGTATAATATTAGGAAAAAAAAAAGATCCCCGAGTCCATCCAACCACTCTCCATGTTATTATTAAGGTTAGTCACATCCATCCAGACAATCAACAGCCGATCCGTATCATTTCTTATCCGGGGCAAAATGTTCTCATGACAAATCTAATTAGACCTCTTAGAATTAGCATAACGTGTCCTATCACGCATTTATTAGATCTACTGATGAAGTTTATTATTTCAAGGGTAATATCCAGCAAATTATAACGAAGAAGAAACCCTCCCTCTTTCTGTACAGGATAGTTTAAAAAAAATAACAAGACTGAAACTAGTAGAGAAGGTTCCTGCGCAAAAAGTTTTGATTTGAAGATTCGAAAAAACTGCGATTTATTTACCCAATTTATTCTCGTGCCGTGGAGAGAGGTACAGTCACTGCATTTTGTCTTTTCGCACAGTTTTGCGTTCCGCCTAGACGCGTGTGCCGCGCGCCATCTTGTGCCGCAGTACCGCAGTGCTTACACTGATCAGTTATCAGT
>JAQFYH010000644.1:0-11649 GCA_034694405.1 Scolopendrellopsis subnuda
GGTATTTTAAAAAAATAAAAAAATGGTTACCTACAATAATCTTTCCTTTATTAAACAGTTTTTACCCCAAGTTTCTAGGTGGTATAGTAAACTCAAGGTTATGTCAGGAAAAAAAAACCATTTTTGCCTATTCTTCATCAATAGCGCCGTAAGGACTATGGGTTCAAATTAATAAAGAAAAATAATGTAATCCCTACAATTTCTAGTTTTGGTAGTGGCAACGTGTCTATAACTTTGACAGGCGGAAGGGTGCCTGACGGATCGACCCAGGTTCGAATCTTGAAAAAAAAAACCACAGTTTTTTCCTTTCAACCTGGTGGTCGTCATTGGTTAATAAACATAATTCCTGAATTAAGAATTGTTTCTATAAGATAAAATATATTTCAATAAAAGTTTCCAACTGAGGCACTTCGAAGGAACAATACGGCCGGTCGTTTTTGTTTTGTTTGTTAAATAAACAGATTTTTTTCAAATGACATTCTCCGATTTAGAACTGATGCAAAATTTAGATTTTGAAACATGAGAAACAGTTCTTTTCTTTAAAGTTTCTCTTACATTTTTTTCTCTCTCTCTCTCTCTTTCTAGTTTCGGAGAGTTTTTCTTTTGTAGCGCATGAGCTGTCTCTACCTCAGTAAGCAATCATTGGACGTAACAGAATACGTAATAGAAAGTGCTCAGTGTCCAGCCAACGGTTCAATATCTCAACGCATCCGTCGATTCGGAGCTTAAATCGATTCCAATATCGAAAAAGACGCGATCACGGAAAATCGTGATAAAGTTTGTTTACGATTGTCGGAATAAGCTTATCTAAGAAATCAGGCAAAATTCGAGTTTATTCTCTTAATACCAATGTTTTTTTATCATCAGTTCCCAACAAATCATCCTGCTCATAATATTAAAGGGGGAAGGAAAAGAGAAATACGTAAACTGACCATTTTCGTACATTATAAGCTTCGTGTATGGAGTTCTATTACGAAAGTAATATGTATAAATACTTGACAAACATATTATAATCCTAAGATTTTAATTTCAAATATTTGCTTTCAGGTTACTCCCCACTCCAAACCTAACGTTTATGAGTTAGTAGAAGAAAGCGTACACATTCGTAAAAACGATCTGTGTACGTCAGTTTGATAAAAAAATAGGGAATAAATTCACTTCGAAGCATTGGAAGCAAAGATGCTTTCTGCAAAGATCTCGTATACTTGCACGAATACCTCCATCGTAGTCTCGACGTCGATAATATCGAGATATCGAGAAAACAAAAAAAAGGACCTGTATTCGTTTAAAAGAAAAAAACTCTTATTTCTGTTTTGAAGTTTCTAAGGAGAAAAGGGGGCAGTCGAATGAAAGAAAACATGAAAAGAAGACGAGAAAAAGAAACGCGTATATACTGCGCGAGAGTGACGGGCGGTCGTTGTCTTTTTATACCGGCGCAACTGTTTCGTCTATATACAGTCTAACTTGGCTCGACCGTGGGGGCTTAGATTTCAAAGAAGGCACATTAGATTTCAAAGAAACTGTTTTAGATTACGAAGCCGCTGCAAAGTCTATGTAGGTGATTCTGTAATTTTGATTGATAGGGCACCTACAATCTCCCCCCTCCTTCCCAACCCAGGTGTGTAAAAATCGTCTCCTTCCCTTTCCGACACTGAATAGAAAACTCTCTATATATTACCAGAGAGTCTTATAACACACTGAAGGGCTTCTATTTCCCTCGAGAGATTGAGCCCGCCGATGAGACAGTGATGATTTTACTTTTCGGAGACGAACAGAATTTATAATAAGTTGAATAGCAATTTCGATAGTGAAGTAGCGCCCAAAATTTTTGATTAGAAAGTGGGAAAAGTAAACAAGTGTTTACAGCGACTCGTCGTTCAAAAAACGTGATAAAATGTCATTAAATGCATAAAATATGAAAGGATGAAAATCATTATAATATTCGGGACTGAATTCAATAACCAGGTTCGTCGGAAAATAGTAAAAAGAGCTCAAGTATTTAATTGAACCTTCATGAAAGAATGTCAATAACCTTCTCCGCTACACACCTAGTATAAGTTTTTTTTTACGCTCTCCTGTTTTAAACGTGGAAAAAATTACAACAATGTAATTCTTCTGTTATAGTTAAAACTTTTCCAACAAAGCCATGCAAGTTGCCCCAGCATGCTCAACGGTTTAAAACTTTTTCGATGAAAATTTGACATCGTATCTGTACATCAGTTAAACTTTTAAAGACGTACTTTCTCTTCACCAAAATTGCGACGCTGTATTGGGGGGTGTAAAACCACCACTTGAACGCGGAACGCCTTATAATTCGTAAACTAATAAAAATGTCAGCCAAAGTCTAAAAAGACTTTTTTCTTAATCTACTCACATCTTAATTTTTCTCCTCGTATCGTAAAAAATCCTGGTTATGAATATAATGGGTTTTAAGTTTTCTATATGTTAAAACCTCGGGTTTTCCGTGAACCCTAGTTGAACCCTCTTGCGCTAAACCCTCCCCCATTGTAGTCGACAATTTAATGAGGTAATTTTACCCGGGCTCTTATTATAATTCGCGTATAAGGAGCCCCGGTTTAAAAGCGTTGGGTTTTTCCGCTTCTAGCATTAAAAATCTCGGCGATGTGGATTTTGTAGCTGCGCTGTTCTCAGCAACGGGCGCATAATTACGAACTCCAGCATTTAAACTATTGTATGTGTTCCATAAAAATAATTATACGATTTATAGACTCATGGAGCAGAAAAGTAACTTTTTTTCCTATTTTAGGGAGAGTTTTTAAAAAAGTAAAAAAAAAAGAATGATTTAAAAACTTTCTGGTCATAAATATTTTGGAAGTCAATAAATGCTGGAAAGTTTTAATAAGCTTTAATATGACGCTTAAGTGACCATGTCACGTCTGTTAATAAAGTAAAGAATCTAGTTTATTAGACTTACTTTGGAAACGTCGAGAACTCTTGAGAAACACGGAAAACTTCGTAAAGAAATGGTTCCATAACAAAGAACGAAATGTCTAAAAAAAAATTGTTTTTGGTGTGCGCTCTTACGTAACTGGATCCTCATAACTTATATTAATAAGATTGAATCCGATTTTTCTTTCTTTCTACAGCATACAAAAAATAAACTGGTTTATTTATTTTCAGGTTTGGACCGATTTTCACTTGAGATGGAACGCAACTGATTTCGGGGGCATCACCGTCATCCGAATTCCTGCTCATCAAGTCTGGAAACCAGATGTCATTCTTTATAACAAGTGAGTTTCATTTCCGTAACATAATACCATCAATATTGGAAACGTTCGCTGAAAGATGTAAGTCTCCCTTTGGTAATTCAAATATTCGTGACGTAACCAGGGAATGAGTTCATGTATCCCTGGTACAAAACGTACGTTATTGAAAATGGGAACTACAATATTATGTAATATGGATTGGAACTTTCAAAACCTACAAGAATACTGAATTACTGAAGGTATAAAAACAGGGGGAGGGGTAACTTACTTGTTAGTAATTTCCCTGGCTCAAGAAGTCATTTTCCCTAAATTTCCTTTTTTCGTCGAGGATAATAATTACCCCCACCCCCTTGTAAAATACTGTGATTTCAACTCTACTCGTTATACGATATACGATAGGGCCTATCGTAATAAAGAGAGCTGCAGGGGCTATGCGTACGTTACCAAAAATCCTGAAGGAAACCTGTGCAAAACCCTTCCCCGCGTGTACAATAATACATCTTCCGGGATTTGAATTTGCAACAACAACAACAAAACATCGCAGCTGCTGTTGCTGTTGCTCTTGGGATTCATTTAGGTTTATTCATTTCCAGTGCCAATTCGCAGTACAACAACGCCATAATTAACACGAACGTCATCGTAAATTCAACGGGCGAAGTGACGTGGTTGTCTCATGGCATCTTTAAAAGTTCCTGTGATATCAATGTTAAATATTTTCCCTTTGACGTGCAAACATGCCAACTCAAATTCGCATCTTGGACCTACGACGGTTTCCAGGTGAGGCAATAATATAATCTTTAACAAAGGTGTTTCAATAATATATACCGTTGATGAAAAGGGAAGGATTGAAATGCATTGCCCGCGACCTCTAGCGGTAAATAAAAGAAGTCAATGATTGTCAGCAGGTCGTGGGATTCTGTATGTAGTAACTCCCTCTTGTATACCCTCCTGTTTGTAGCGTTGATATCCACTTGCTAATATATATGTAGTGTCAAGTGACTAACGGGTGTTATTTCCAGTTAGCCACAGTAAAATGGAGTAAATAATTACCCCAATATCGTTACTTTAGTTTTGATAGTGTTGCAAGAAAATCTATTTGTAAAGATGAACGATCTTGCTTTGTTTCCTCCCGGACACTTGTATTATTGTGACGTCCAGCCGTCACACGTGCCTGCATGTCCCCCGATCAATACACTTTAACCACTTTAACTTATGAAACAGTAAAAATAAACACTTTTTTTTACATCTGGGAGTAAAATTTAAAATTATTTCATCCACTGTTTTAAAATTTTGCTTTTTTTTTTTATTTTATATCATATTCTTCGCTGCTACCGCCTCCCCCGAAGGGAATTTATTCCCCGAATGTCCTAGTTTCGTCAGAACATTAAAAGAAAAACTCAATTAAGCTCGAACATTCCCAGACGGCAACCGGAAACTGCCGGGCGATGTGTCTGATCTTTTCGGACGCTCATTTTATATGTTTTTCTCTGTTCAATAGCTGGACCTGGTGAATCAAATGGAAGTGGGCGACACCTCCAATTACCAACGTAATGGCGAATTCTTCCTGGACGAGTTCAAAGCGACGAGGAACGTGCAATATTACTCGTGCTGCCCCGAACCGTACATGGATGTCACCTACGTGCTTCGGCTGCGACGCCGTCCCATGTTTTATGTCTTCAACCTCATTCTGCCCTGCATGCTGCTTAATGGACTAGGTACGGAAGCACGCATGCCTCTTCTTCATTTTCCAAATATATAACTTCATTTCAAATCAATCCATTTTTCTCTCGTTCTATTTATTTAGGACAGACGCGCAGATTATTTTAAATGCTGCAGAACGTAAGAAAAATAACAAAAGAGAACATAAAAAAATCGGTTGATTTGCAAAAGGTTTTGAATGGAAAGTAGCTGGGAGATAGGGGGTTGTAGGATCATCGTCAAATCCAGTGGCTATCAGATGAAATAAAACTGTGTCTACAAAACGTACTTCATCTTCGAAAACAACACATTTTAAAAATATGCTATTATTCTACTTCGAATGGTACGAAATCCACACAGAAAAAAAGTTTAAAATCCTGAAAAGTAGAAACTAAAATATATAAAACAGAAAAGCAATCATTGCAAAGACCACCTGCCTCTTTCTATAATAATATAGTCCTCACTTACGTGTAGTCGGTGCTTCGGTTTTCTTGGAAATTTTCTCGATCACGGATATGAAATTGTCAAAACTTTACTGGAAGTAATTTACCAAAGTACCCGTGTATTATGTACTCACTGGACATGAATATAAATTCCTTGCAGTGGATGAAGTAGACCATATCTGTAAATAGTATATACAGTTCAAGTTATACCGCTTCAATGCAGATAGTCAATTTCCGATGGCACTTATATGAGGATGATGACCACTCCATGTCCGCAAAAAGGGGAGATGAATTTGCAATGCAAGTTATAATGTTAACTTACTTTGAATACACTCAGGGGCGTCATTTGAGGGGGGCAGGGGGACAATGGCCCCCTCCTTGGCATTTGAAAAATGCGAGAGAAAAAAGTAGGGAAAAGGGAAGGAAAAGAGAAAAAATGGCAAGAAAAATTAAAAAATTGCGAGAAAAAGTGGCAAGTTAAAAATTGACAAATTGCGATAAAAGCTCAAAAATCGCGTGAAAAAGTGAAAAATTGAGAGAAAAAGTGCAAAAATTGCGTGAAAAAGTGATAAATTGAGAGAGAAAGTGCAAAAATTGCGTGAAAAAGTGATAAATTGAGAGAAAAAGCTCAAAAATCGCGTGAAAAAGCTCAAAAATCGCGTGAAAAAGTGAAAAAATCGCGTGAAAAAGTGAAAAATTGAGAGAAAAAGTATGATAATAATTACAAAATGACATCTGGAAATGGCTGCATAGCAAAAAAAAGCTCAACAGATGTC
Organism: Scolopendrellopsis subnuda; assembly: GCA_034694405.1. Lineage (NCBI taxonomy): Eukaryota > Metazoa > Arthropoda > Symphyla > Scolopendrellidae > Scolopendrellopsis > Scolopendrellopsis subnuda. The sequence continues at coordinate 6,145 of JAQFYH010000644.1, forward strand.
GGCCCCCTCCCCCTAGGCAAAATTTAAAATGACGCCCCTGGATACACTAACCGATAGCGCTGAAAATGTAACGTCGTTTATAACTTACTAAGGCTGTGTTTCTCCAACGCTGATTAGCGGCTAATCGACGATTAAAAGTTAAAGGTTGTTTAAAGATAGGATATCCCCATGTTGAAAACGGCCGTTAACTTTTAATCAGCGTTGGAGAAACCCAGCCTAACTGTGCAGGAAATGTATTTCTTCGAACCGCTTTCCGTATGGTTAAAACATGCGCGCACATTATCTACCGCTTAATAATTACATCAAGAATTATTTATGAAAAGCCTTATGATTATTCAGTATCGTTTAAGCTCATTCGTCCCATCTGTCAGTTGATTATTAAGCACATCATGGGGTGGCAAAGCACTTCTCATAGTTCATTCACTAGTTTATACATGCGTAGATATTGGCTCTCTCCAAAATATTCTTGGCGAAAATTACTCACGAATATTGTGATATTGATGCAAAGAGAGATTCTTTATCCACCAAAGCAAAAAGAACACTTGACGATCGGTTTAACAAATACTGTTGTTTGCTAGTCTGACCTCAAAGAAGCTGAACTGTTGTCGGAGTGCATGAGCAAATAGCAGTGAGAAAGGAAAATGGGTTTCTATTTCTATTCAGTCATAGACTGCTGGCTGGTACCAGACTAGCCTAGATGGTAGCCTTTGTGCGCCATCACATCGTAAAACAAAAAATAAAAATAGACAACAACAATATTCGCTAAGAAGGTTAATACAGTTCCTCGACAATGTGACAACCGTTGGTTACCTACAGGAAAATGATATCGGACAGCCGATCGTTACGCGTTCAATCTGGGTGGCTCTAAACCATTTTTAGGTTTCGTAGTACTTGTCTTGAAGAGTGCACGTTCACTTTTCGTAAGAGGCCGATCAAAGTTCGTTGGAATGACATAAACAACAACAACAACAAGGAAGCGTTATTTCCGTGCAACTTTTTTATGATATCCAGATTAATCCTCCTGATTGCACGAAAGACACCCTGTAATGGCTGATACAAGTCAACAAATTAATGGATCCGCGCCCGAATCAAAAGTTTCATTCTATATTACACAACCTGGAAAGGCAAACTTTCGCGTAGACAGAGACCGTGCCGTGTTTGTCTTTTACTCACCAACATCATCCTTCCAAAAACTTCGGTCTTATCGCCGGGGCTTTTTCTCGTTTCCAGAAAACGCAGCGGGAAGTGAATTGCACAGTGAACAATGACCATTGTTTTTTTCTTTTTTGTGTCTTTAGCGTAACTAGTGTTTAGCCCCAAAACTGATACACTGTGACTGAGAGACGGAAAAAAAACACAAACAAATTGGGTTCCGCCTACTCAATCTCGGCCTCCTCCTCCCCCTCCCTCTATTCTTTTCTTTTTTTCCTATCTCTTCCTCTTTTGCGTTTGTCGAAATAAACTATTTATGCTATAAAAACGTCTTAAGAGAATTAAGTCAATTCTTACAGTTAATGAGTTTTTCTTCGGAAAATCGTCCAGAAAATAAAAATAGCGATTGAGCTAATCGTCATAGTATAGAATATATTATACGGTTCTGTATAAATAACGTTTGAGATGGTTGGATTCGAACCTGCGTTTTACTTAAAGGTCCATAAACTGGGTTTTTTTTCGTAGAAAAAATTAAAGAGAGAGAGAGAGAGAGAGAAAGACGTTGTGTGCCCTTTCGGAGCTTCTGTGAGTTTGATAGAGTAATCTCGCGCGTTTTTTCTCCCTGTATCTCTTTCTCCGTCCGGTTTATGGGGCTTTAACTATGAATCTGTACGTCTCTACGTCTACTCGTACAACTGAAACTAACTTGTCACAAAAATCGGTAAATTATTTTTCGGATTTAAGCAAATCATTTAACTTAAAACACGAAAAAGAACAATTGTTGATAAAAATAATCTTTGACGATGCACCGTTCCTATAGTGCGAGATGGATTCTAAGATTAAACGGTAACCATGCTGATTTCATCACGTCTAACGCAGACAGACGACCAAATCTCGTCTCGTATCAGTTTTCACCAAAATTACTTGCGAATGAAAGACTCGATTACTCGTCGTCGTATAAAAATAACTGACGGGTTTTAAATTATAAAAAAGAAATCGGTGTCAAATAAGAGACAAACTGACAAATAATTTTATTTTGCAGCTCTGCTGGTGTTCTACATGCCGTCGGGATCCGGAGAGAAAGTGACACTGGGTATCTCCACTTTACTCTCCATGACTGTCTTCTTGATGGGAATCAGAGAGAGTTTACCTCCCACCGAGCAGACTCCGCTCATAGGTTAGAGACAATTTTTTTCTTTTTCTATTTACAAAGAAAATTACGAAATAATTGCGTATCATCATATTATATAAAGGACGATATTATTTTGAAAACCGAGGTTTGTTTCTTTCATTGGTTGGCAATTCACTTCGAGAAAAAAAGTGTCTACCGTATCTGTTGTGAAAATGGCCGAAGGGTTTGCACGCCCGCTATAGCTTCCTGAGTTCGAGACCCGGCGGTGACGAAAAGTTTGGTGACCTTTCAATGTTCCTGACTACTTGGAGAAGAAGGACTCAGATAAGCGATTTTGGCAGTTTAAATAACCCTGCATTTTCAAAAAAAAAAAAACACATGTCAGGGGAGGAATACGGTCCTCTCCACCAATGGACCCGCTAGCCATTTTATGTGACCATCATGGGGCCTGGATGAATTACTCCATCCTACGTAGCATTGCTAGCATTCCTCGCGATATTATTTCAATAAGACCTGAAAAAAAAAATTTCTTCAGCAAACAGATTTTTCTTTTGTAGCATCGCAAAGTAAGAAAAACATTAAAACAAACATTGTTTATTTAAGAAAAACCGAAAGGTGTTTAAAAAGAAACATTCAGCAGATTCAGCACCGATTCTATAAAGTTTAGCTTTTCTTATTCACACCAAAATTTACATAAATTATAATTAAATGGATTGTGAATAATATTTTATATAGGAAGAAAACTCTTCGTTAAATAAAAAGAATTTTCAAATTCATTAACGTCATAATTTGACTAGAAAAACAAAGTTGCAACTGGGCGGAAAAGAGCTGCGCTGCTGCTGTTGCCAGGGTCGTAAGGGGGAGGGGGTTACGTGTTGGGGGGGGGGGGGCGCCCCGGGGTGGGGGTTACGTGTTCAACCCACCCCCCCCCCCCAATTTTTGAAAATACTGTAAAATAGTGCAAAGAATTCTGTAAAAACAACATTTATATTTCAAAAAAATGTTTCGCCTTCCTAGGCAATTGCCCCGCCTATAAACTAGGGAAGGTCCCCCCACCCAAAGAAATCCTGGCTAGATACGAGCCTGCTGTGTTTTGCATGAAAAATGAAAGTTTTAATAATAATAATAATGTTATATCGTTTATTCACTCGCTTGGCTTTTCCGTTGTTACAAAACGACTATTATAAAACTCTATTATCAGTGGCACCTTTTCGCTTACACGTCGTCGACAAGCCGTTACTAATTATTCAACTTCAATTTTAATAAAGGGATCTCTCCCTTTCATCGCGCATTAATATCGATGCAGGCGAAGCGTCTCTTCTCTCTGTTGACAAATTAATAATCCGTCGGGTGAAATTGTTTTGTTCAAACTCTACCTTTCCATGGGTTCAAAACCCGTCACGGACTCCGTTAGAGTGTAAGTCCAATGCGCCTTTCAATCAATCTGAGGCCCCCAGTTATGCACAATTTACACTGACCGACATCGGTAGTCGTTCCGACTTACGACTTCCGACGCGCATGCGTATTTTGATTTCAAAATCGGTGATCAATTTACACCATACCGACATGGTCCGATTTTGACGGTTAAGGGGGTATCATCGTGGAAAAATTTCAAAGTAATACCATAACTCGGAAATTTTTTTTATGCAAAGATAAGATATCAAATAGTATGAAATCGGAAAAAAATATATATGTCACCTAGCTTTTATTCGAGAAAAATATTCGGAAAGTTGAGGTCGTGCAATAGGGTCTATGGCGAACCTCAAAACTTTCCGAATGTTTTTCTCGAATTTTAGCTAGGTGACATATAATTTTTTTTTCGATTTCATACTTTTTGATATCTTATCTTTGCATAAAAAAGTTTCAGAGTTTTGGCATTACTTTTAAATTTTTCCATAGCGTGTCATTTTCCACGATGATACCCCTTAATCAGAAATAATTATAACATTGAATAAAAATGATAATAATAATATCCTTCACAGTTATTTATTTGCGTTATATAAATATTTAATACTTTTACTGAATTTTTAAATAAAGATATACGTATTTTTTTTTCATAAAAGGTATTAGGGATTATGTCCTGTTGCGGATTGATACGGAGGGGGATTAGCTGTGAAAAGTCCCGTTTCAAAAAGGAAAACGTGCGCATTCGTGAATATTCTGATACTGGAGTATAAAACGGAGTATAAAACGGTCTATTTTTGGTTCAAGGTAATATTAATTTCGTTATAATAAAATTATTTTTAACAGTTTATTCGGAATAATATTAGCATGGAATTTGGATTTTTATCGAAATAAACCTTCTCGCTTCAACGGCGGCCATTTTGTCTTCCGACTTTTGAAAGTTGGAACGGTGGTTGGAAGGTTTTGTCGGAGACTTCCGATTTTAAAACTGCGCATGCGCGTCGGAAGACTTTGTAAGTTGGATGTCGCAGGTCGTGTAAATTGCCCATTACTTTTCATCGTGCATTCGAGGCTGATTAAAATTACCGTAGGCTATTGGATTTTTAATAGTGCCTTTGAAAAATATTGACTGCTTGTTGAAGCTAAATGAGGCTTCTTTTACCCACAGCCAGACACATAGTCCTAGGGACTCTGTTTGCACTTCCACAACCCTTTTCAAAGTCTGTTTTGTTTGTGAAAGTCTGAAGAGGAGTAGGAACTGATAAGCGACCGCGGAAAAATCACACTCCCACGCCCCAAAAAGAGAGTGGCGACTGAGCTCAGTTATGAGTAGGCTTGCGTAAAACAATTAGGTTGTAGGCTAGGCCTAGCAAAGTTTTTCTAAACAAGACTACAATAGCCTACCCTGACTTATCAGTAGGCCTATACGAGAATAACTCCTGTCTTTATAGTGTGTTTAGGATTAGGCTATACATCTGTAGTCTATCTAGAGTGGGCGAGTGGCGCTTTTAATTGATTACAGGTAGGCTATGCCCTAATTGAAAGTATTTTTACAAAATTTAAATAACCGGGGTCCGGGAACCTTAGATTTTTGACTTGAAGGGATTTTTAGAGTGTAGACTTGTCGTACAGTAGGCCTAGTTGTTTTTTGATTGGTAAACGGAGCACGTTATTATAGGCCTACGCGTACTCCCTAGTCCCTCCCACTTGAAAATTTCGTGTTCTAGCGAAAAAACACTGGTCGTACGTCGGAGGAAGTGACTTATGGCCAATTTACATGTTCCAACAAAAGCAGCTGTCGGTCCAACTTCCGACGC
>JAQFYH010000645.1:0-11648 GCA_034694405.1 Scolopendrellopsis subnuda
TTTTAAACCCATTTTTGTATCCTATATTTTAATTTTAAACCCCTAAAATCGGTGCCCTACATCTATTTAACTTGTTGGGAGGGTGGTGGGAATTCCTCTAAAAGGGGCTTTTAGTTAGAAACAATCACTTGACTGTCCAATTCAGTATCTGTGTCGTCCGGATAACTACTAACTTTTACACTTCGAACAATCATCGGAGTACACTATTATTATCACACATTATTAATTTCACCGAAACTGCAGTGGTTGAGTGTCAGTCCCTGGATTTTTCCAGACAAAATGTGGATTCTCTCAGGATCCTCCGTGGCCGATAACTCACCAACGGACAAGCCACCCGTTTTGCGGAGACCAAGTGAGATAGCGCATGTAATCCAGTATAAACCTCGCAAATGATAATAATAATCATACGGGCATGAGTTAAATGAAAAATCATAATTTCGCCGAAAAATACGAGGAAATAAATAAGAATATTTCGTATTAAATCACGTTTTATGTAAGACATTCTTTTAAAAATGGTTATTGAGTTCAAAAATATGCTCCATGTTCAAGAGGGAGAGAGAAAAAAAACTCGGATATATAAAAAAAAGTAAGTACAGGTCGTTGGTTTAAATGCTAAGTATAGACCTGTGCGCTGAGACTACACGTAGTGCAATAATCTGTAAAACGGGCAACGCTACATTAGTTCGCGAACCACGAGGGCATGACTAATATATTAAATATGAAAATTTGACTTTATGAATATTTCTGCATAAAAATCGACGTTTTTTTTTCTTTCGGTTCATTAAATGCGACGTAAATCCGCATAAATTTCAAACCTTGTTTTTGAAATATAAAATTAAGTGTATACGAATATACACAGGGTGGATGCATGTGCACCGTGGAAACCTGTTGATGTTGCACTCTGGTTTCGACTCACCCTGATGTGCAAGAAGACTGTGTGTCGAAAAGTAAAGATGCACGGACATTTTCTTTTGAAATACCGCCAAAAGTGACTAAATACTATTTAAAACCCACTTGTCGTAGGACTTGGTGGCTTTGCCTAATTGTAGAATAAGTACAGCGTGCTCTATTTCGTTATTCCAAGCTCAGGAATTCAAACTCGGCCAGGCTTCGATTTACCGGAACTGGATCGGAAACCTAACTGGGTACTGGGGTGTCGAATCTCCGACCCCAGTTAGTTTTCCGATCCAGCAGTTCCGCACCAAAAACCCCAGTCAGTTTAACATCCTTTTTAGTCTTGACACGTTGACACCCCGGGTTCAAATTTTAAAAATCGATCCCTGACAGGGCCAGTATAAAGTGCTCTTCCACTATATGGAGCACGTGCATCTCCTTTAAAAAGTTACACCCTCCCAACATAGGCTTGCAGATCTTGGACACCGGCTCTAGGTCACACGGATGAACGATAAGAAAGTGCGACAAGAAGAAAGAAACAATATTATTCTATAAAAGAATTATATTCAAAAGACTATTCTATAAAATCGCAGCGATGCTCAATAACAACAAATTAAAAACAACTTGAATAAATACCCTTTTTTAAGTAAATTAAGAAAATAATTCGAACTTAACTGTTCGTAAAATTAATTAATTTTTCTTTTATTTAGTAATAAATTCTTAGAATAAAATGACATTTAAAAACTCTCTTAATTAGAAAACAACGGGGCATATTAATTATATCCAACGAAACCACCTTTTTTTTCTACAGAGATGTCGCGCTGAGAATGTTTCTTTCCGTAATATTATACTCAACTATTGTACTCTTTTGTAGACTTTAAAATCTCGTCTCCAGCTATATTTCTTTTCTATTTAGTTCTCATACACACGGAGTGTATTTACTCAGTTAATGGCAAAGTCGAAAGCGATTTAAAATGAAAAAAAAAAGTGTATAAAAATGCAGCAGTTACAAGTACTCCAGTATGTTACAAAAATAATAATAAACGTTGTCAACAGCCGATGAAAAGATATCTCTAGAAGAAGTCGATGCTCTGTGAGTCGTATTATTAAATTTCTAGTTTAGGGCCCCTAATTTGGATTGAAATTTGATTGGCTGGAGCGTAGAGATACATAGCTATGTATCTCTATGGCTGGAGCGAATATTTTTGAAAACTGGTTTACAGTATTTAACTATCAAATTTTGGTACTTTATTTTTAGCTAGTACATGCGGTTTTTGTTTCTTCATCGGGAGGGGGGGGGGGGAGTGCCGCCCCCCGAACCCCTACTACCCCTAACTTGACGTTTATTAGAAATATACCGTAACTGTTTATTTTAATGTTCTACTATCTACAAAATGACTGGCTACCGTCTAACCCAAATTTTTATAGCAAAAATATAAAGTATAAATTAACTTAGTTCTAATAGATTTAATTTAACTTATGTTTAAAATAAGTTTGCTTTGTAATAACGACGGAAAATGCAGTTAAGGAAAATAGAAATAGTCACCCGTTTATTAGATTTTTTTCATACTTTTTAAGATAATAGATTAGGTTTCAAAAGCGGTAAAAGGAATGGCAATTAGTATAATCGGTTTTCATTAAAAAGAGATTCGATAATAGCAAAGCGCCTGATTTTACAATCGAGTCTTGGTTCCCTTCAAAGTGCTTCACCTTTATAGTTTTTAGGACCCTTGTGAACGCATAAATATTATAAGGAACGAGAGAGATAGAGTCGAGACTGCAGCAGCTTATCTCAGTGCAAACCTTGCATTCTCCGTCTCCGGAGTGCTATCAGAGCGCGCCCGCCCCGGCCACGATTGGCTGGGGGTGAAATTAAAGTAAGAGTGGAATAAAATTGATCTCGCAACAACAAGAAGAAGAAACTGTATCAGTGTTTTTGATGAGTTCAGGTAAAACGTTTAGCGTTGAGTTTCATTCAGTTACGTAACTGATATAATTGTATTATTTTCCCCCTCTCTTTTTTCCTTCCCGATAAAACAAAATGGCGTCCAGCCGTATAAGGAGTATATATACAACATTATTTCCAGAAACTGTATTTTATAAAAAATAAAGAAAGAGTACAAAATAAAATGAAGTTATTCAAAGGGAATAACGCACGTGTGACGTTGCTGTTAGAGTGTCGAATTCTGCTGTACGGTTGCATAACTTCAACAAATTCCGAAACGTAGGAAATAAGTAAATTGTTCCTACATTTTGGAACTTGTGGAAGTAATGCAACCGTATGCACCATACAGAAAAGTTCGACATTGACTGTAACAGCAACGTCACAAGTGGTTAAGGATACTACAAGACTTCGGGGTCCTAAATTCGATGGTTCAAATCAATCTCCGATCCACTGGAACAGTTTTGTTGGGTTTTACCGCGACCCAAGGGGATCGCGGCATGAGACAGCAGTTTCTTGAAAAATAAGTCGATGATTTGTTTGAAAGCACGGCAAGATCCCGCAGGAAATACAAAACCATCAGTCCAGCATCGTGCATTTGACTCGATAGCAGGGTTAACGTGATTAATTCAACCGTAAACGAGCTCGTTTAGAACGAAACCAATGGTTATCGAAGATCAGGGGGTTGAGGTTGCCACCCCAGCGAATTTTCTGCACTTTTAAGCATTCTAATAATCTGATTTCCGGCATATTTTAGCAGAGATTTTTTTGTGAACTTGTGTCTGTGTGTGTGTGTGTGTGTGGGGGGGGGGGGGGGGGTGATCGCCCAATTGTAAATACTCCACTAATTCTTGATTTCTTTTAAAAGCTCTTGTTAGCGTTGCATAATATATAAATAACGTTTCAGAAAAGTGCTATAAAGAGTTCTTTTTCTGTGCTGCGAATCTGCGATAGATTCGAACGTGGAATATGCTGCTCCATGCATAAAATGTAAACAACAACAACAAAATTGCACAATAAACAATTCGATACTCCCAATCAGAAATACGGTAGAACGTTCTACGTCCCCGATCGCTACCGGTTAATTTGCAGTCATCGAGGGAAAAATTATTGATTTTTAGTTATAAAAGAAAATAAAAAAAATATATTAATCAATCATACGCGTCATCAATCATTGATCTCAAACGGTAATTGCCTAAAATACTTCTTTCTGTAATTATCAATGTGTTTCTTTTTTCAGGCGGACGAGAATTTATTATTAGCCCCAAGATTAAACCTATAATTTACGAATTTTATATCGATTGTTACTTGCAACATCGATAAACATTATTGTTAAAAAACTTAATGATAAAATATTTAAAATAATCGGTTGTCTCTTCATTTTAACAAAGTAGAAATAATACAGCTGTTTAAAGCGGTTACAGTTCGTTTTAATTTGTTTCCTTTGTACCTTCCGTAGCACTTTATCGCCCAGAATATTATAAAGGAACACAGATATTGTCAGTATCATTGCTAATTGGCGAGATGTCTAGCTAGGTTGCTATAGTTATAGTATTCATTACTTTGGTAGCTAGTTACAAATCGTCTCCAAATTCAATCGTTCAAACGTGTTTGTTTACAAGGCGAATTGACATCGTGCAAGTAGCAGTGATTTTTTTTTTCAAACATATACATTTTTTTAAACGAAAATTTGGAATTCTGATGCAATTTCTCATCATCCTATACAGTGGACGACATAATTGCGTGATATTTTTCCAATAAAGTTTTAAGAAAGTTTATTAACCAAATGTGGTAATTTTATTGCTATTTCGCAAACTTTCTTTCTTTAATTTGGGTTTTTAAAAATCGCTGTAATATATAAAATGGAGCAAACAAGAAGCCGTCTCCAACCCCCCCCCCCCCCCCCCAATCCAGGAAACAAGACAATATCACGGTAAACTTTGAAATTTATTTTCGGAACAAAAATTTTAAACGATCAATATTTTATGTGACACCTTGTACCACCTCCAGATTCCGAAGAAGAAAAAAAAACTAAATTATATCGTCGTCCGTCCTAATTGGGTCTCGCTTTTCTCTCTCCTTCTCCCTTCGTGACAGTCACGTTCGCCCTGGAAATTATATGAGTGCGTCTCGTTGCACATTTATATTCGTCACTGCGGCACCTAAGAATATTTTATTCCCCGTTTTTTGGAGATGCAAAACACTCTTTCCATATTATAGGTGATCGGTTGGATTTAAGTTGTAAGTTATATGCTGCAAAATATTTATTTTAAAATTAATTATATTATTCGTTTTATTCTCGTAAAGTGTGAATAGTTTTTTTTTTTTTTAAGGTAGATACTAGATAGTAACATTTACAATGATAAAGTATAGGAACTTTTTTGACGATTTCAATTTGGTTGAAATTTAACCCAGTAATAGAAGTGATGTTAAATATACAATTTCAGAATATTTCACCTTTGGGTTTGGTGATATAGCCACGTGATAAAAAAATTGTTTACGTGGTAATATCTTGCGTTTCCGATGGCGAAATATTCTGAAATTTTATACTTAAAGCTGCTTAGTCCAGAGGACTCCAGACTATTATCGATTAATCAGAATAATATCTAAATTACACTATCGATGAATGACACAGTGGAACGCAACGCAGGCGTCTCTATCGACATGAAACGCCGATAGTGATTATCGATTTTATAGGTTCGTGGTTACACGAAACCCCGCGTGGACTAAGCACCTTTAACATCACAATATATCTATCTAAAACTGTGTTTAAATTTCATCCAAATTGATTTCGTCAAAAAAGTTCCTATACCTTACCATGTATTTCTTACAAGCCTTAACAGCAAGTAGAACCTTCAAACACTGTACTACGCGTGCGTGCTTTAATATCGGCATTTTAGAGCAGGCAGGGATGAAAGAGATCGGTTACGTTTTTATCGAACGTCGTGTAAAGTGGAAGTTATATTATAAAGGAAAATTTACATTTAATTTGGTCTAACAAGTAAGTAATATAATTTTCATTTAAAAAATCTTCTTTGTGCAATGATTGACAGTGTTTTTTAAAAAAAACGCAACCAAATTAATGGACGTTTTATATAAAACAAATGCGTTCAGTATAAAAAAACGGATAATGTAAGGCGTGAAATTAATTTCTCATTTCTTTCCTGCACAATAATGTGAATAACTGTTGCCTGTACAGTATCTCGTGTTTATCAGCGTAAAGAACGTATAGGTTTCACGATAATTATTATTCTTCAATATTATAAGCCTACTCCGTAATAGAGATCAATATGAAACAGAGACTGTAGCAAAATTGCTCCTCTTAGTTGAGAACAATTTATTTCCCTACACCCGGAAATAACTTTGATAGTGCCACCCACACTAACGTAACGAGGGTTACGCAAACCTGGTAAACTGTCTTCGCTGATTGGCTATACACGGGAAAATGACCCCGATTTGAATTTAAGTTAAAATTCACGTAAGTTGCATAACGGAGTAAACCGATTTGAAATCTCAATGCAGAGATACAAACCACCCCCTGATTTGTTAGAGTCGGCTTCCACGTACGCTTCAGAAGCACTGAAGTAAAGCCCAACGAACTGATATCAGGGGGCACTATTTTGTTGTCCATGCCGTGGCGTGTCAAATTATTATGAACAGAAGCAGAAGAGAAATAAGTTTAAGAATGTTAAGAACAAAAATCGTTGTTCTCATAATTTTTTAACCTAATTACAGTATGAAGCAAATGAGCTTCTGAAAAACTAGGTTCAAGCAAATACGGGTACATTGAATTTTCCCCTTTATTATTTAGCTGCTATTAACAGTACGATTTCAGAGTAATAGTACTGTACGAGCAGTGTTCAGATATTTAGAACAGTACAGTATTTAGAACAGTACGGTATTTTAAGAAAGAAACCAGTAAACTCTGAATTAAAGTTGGTCGATTTTTATACCGTATTTTGCAAAGTCCAAAAGGAAAATTATTAAATGTGATTTAATTACACACCATACTCGTTATTTGCATGTTATAAAAATTAAAGAGTTTCTAAAATAACTCCCCCGAGGGAGAAAAATAAACCCGATCAAATTGGCAGAGAGCGTTCACACACCCAGCGCACGTTTTGCTCGCACGTGTGATTATTGGGGGGTGTCACAAAAGAAATGGCTTAATTATGTGTTGATGTTACGGGGGCCCCGAAAATGAAGTGCTTTTTGTCTTTTTATGCGTTTAATCAGGTTTTTTTTCCTTCTCTCTTCCGAAAACTTCGCTCTCTTTTCATCTTAGTTTGAATTTTTTTTCTTTCAAAAAAGGAAAGAGCCGAAGAATAAAGCGGGAAAATAAATAGGGATAATTACGATGTTGCAAGTGGGAAAGGCCCGTGTTTATTTTTGGAAAAACGTAAGTTACGTATAGTTGGAATTTAAAGGTAAAAAGAAGTAAATGAAAATGTCTTAAAATTATTATTTGTTGAACCATGTAAGAAATGGGTGTCGGGTTCGCATCCCTACGGGAAGAATTTTTAAATCATATCATATGGCCCAGGGCTATCGGAGTTGAACATATTCCTAAAAGGAGTTCTGTGCTCTAGTCTAGCTAGAGGAACGGTTACTCACATAACTGTCTAAGTAATCTTGCTTGCGCGATCTTGGGAAAACCAGCTAACCAACACGTGGTATTTTTTAGTTTATGCCGAAGTATTTTGATAAAAAGTTGCGTTGAAATTTATAAGGAAAAATAAATGATGTTTTACAACATTTCAGTTACGTTTTTCACGTCTTAATTCAGCAGATTAACGATTAATAATAATAACTAAAAATGAAAACTTTCCCATATCTACGCCTTATAAAGTTTCAACCGAGAGCCGATTGCAACACAGCCCGGATAATCGAATCAATGGCGTTAAACACTTAAATGTGATACATATGTCAGCTAAGTTATCTTATTTAATATCAAAGAAAGGATCGTTCTAATTGAAATCGAATGAACGTATCAGCTTAGTTAGATTTGGAAAAATTATAAATTCTGTTACAAGAGTAGAAAAGACTTGGTTTTTGGTCCAACGTAAAGAGATACGGATGAGTATTCAATTAAATTCCATGGATGGAGCTACGAACAAGCAAAATAATTGTCCTTCCAGGCACCGATGACGTATTCATAATTTACGAATCACAAAAAAAAAAAAAAAATATTATAGAAGTAAAAATCCAACTGAGACGTCTTCTTTAATAATTCGTAGAAACCCCAAACTTCACTTTATTCAGGAATTATTTTTATTATCCTTTGACTGCTACTGATGATATCCAGGTTGAAAGTGACGTGGAGTTTCTACGAATCACTAAAAAGAGGTTCTGCTATGTTATAAATAATTTCGTCAAAATTGAAAATTCGATTCACAGACTGACACAAAACCAATTATTTAATTTAAAATAAGATCCAAACGTGAAAATTACGAGTATTAATGCAGTTTTAAAGCAGATCGTTATCAATCGGATTTTAAATTTAAATGTTTTAAAAGATTAACTCTCTCGTCGTCATTTTATCAGCTGTGACAAGAATTTTCAATTTTTACAAGCTGCATTCCTTGTATTAAGTTATATTTTATACATGGTTCTTGCAAACGTATTACATTTTAATGGAATTAAAACATTCTTTTCGCTGCAACTCACACGCGGAAATAAGAAGGAAGACTTTTCGGTTATTATGTCAGATATTCTCAGCTCGACAAATTTTATGCATGACTCCCGTTTCGGAGAACTGCTTTTGTGTATAGTAGGCACTGTACAAAGCAGTGTACTCTGGGTATAATACTCGTATATAACTTAATTCAGATTTGCGCTGCTATTGTATAAATACATAATTATTAAAAATATATTATTAAGTTTCTAAAGGATGTTTTAATAAATCATGGTCTATCTAAATATTTTATGCACGCAGGGGCGTCATTACAACATTTCTTTGAGGGTGGGGAGAGGAGCTTAATATTGAAGAGCTTGGTTTCAATATGAGTTACCTCCATTTTCCAAATTTCCCCTTTTTCCCTTTTACATAATACTAAATGAGACAAAAATAGGAGGAAACGGTCAAAAACTTGGAACCTTTCACTTTTTCGACCATTTTGTAACGCGCCTGGATGATATTTGGGACGCCATTTTAGACAAGAAGAATACCGTATATTATGTTGAGTAATAAAAAAAAAATACGTAGGGTGTATACCAACTTAGTTTTAACAAAAAGGTATATGGAGTAGATTATACACTTACTAGAGAGATCTGCCATGAGATCATTCTCTATAATAATATTTAATAGAGGGATTCTGTATCACATCGGCCAAAATTTGATTCTTTTTTCTCACCCGGGTAGAAGTAACAGTTCTTATATACTGCTTTGTAAGTTAGTTACCACCAAAGCTATTATTTTTTACTTTGATTCCAAGAAACCGATGGGGATTTACTCTTGTTACCCTTACGTAATCCTGGTAGCGGATCCAGAGGAAGGAGGTGAACATAATATATGTCAATTGTGTTATAAACATCAAAATGTTTTGCTCGCAAAGTCAAAATCCTTAAATCTGTCTCTGTTTTCGAATTCTCGTCGCCGAGCAGCAGTGATAACGTGGTATTAACTTCAAAAACTGTGCTCGTGGGACTTGAAACTGTTTTTTCTTTCGAAAATTAACGTTTTCCTGTAAATGAATTTTATATAATTTTATATAAGAAGGGATAATGAAATATACCCGGCTTTAGCTGAATAAGACCCATCATTATAGAACCTAATTCGCCTATCAGTTCCACCGACACTGAGTTTGTCACAGAAAATGATGCGATTTCCCTAATAAATTTATACAGATTTACCACTATTTGGAATGAAGCTGTTTTCAACTGGATTTGATTAGTTTCGCACCATGCTATTCTATGACGAGACTTTTTTTTTCTACAGTTTTATCTGTTAGACTTCTTGATGTAACACGATTTAAACATTTGCAACCGTCTGCCAGCAATTTCGAGCAAAAAGCTTTTTTGAGTTTCGCAGAAAAACGAGGGGAAATAAAAAGAGTAATAAATTATTAAATACATGGGGCGATTGTGAGGAACAAAAACAACAAGTGGTTTATTTTTTTGCATGATTGTTTCCAATATTTTCTTGCGCAGCAGTTCTTCTGGAGTAGAATGCGTGAATCTTGCGAAATAAAAACACTAACCCGCAGTGACTCCAATGAGGAAAATCATGTTTTAACTTAGCTGATAACCTCACATTCAGCGAATTTATCGATTTACGTGCCGCATTTCCACATGCGGATGAAGTTAGCGCCATCCTCGCTGCTCGCAACATCAAGAAAGTTACGACAGTTACAGCAAGTTATACAGTATAGACTATAGAGTATTGTACAAATTTTAATGTATTTTTACATTTTGTGTGTAAAGTTTGGGAATTATCCCATGCCAATTACATTGAAAGATACAGTTTTTTGCAATCACAATCGACTGATCCAGATTCGAACCTGCGATGATCGGAAAATTGGGGCTTCCTATTAAAGGCAAATATGGAGCTAATGTACGGTACTGTAATAACTTAAGTTAAGAATGCTATTTCTTTGTTGTACTCTGTATACACTCATACTCGTATCACATAAAGCAGGTTTCCTAGATCTACTGAACCATAGAGCCTATTGTGAGGGTGGTTTGAATTCACCAAAGGGAATATGGTTATGTTGTGCAATCGCATCCTGACCATATTTAAAAGAAAGATTCAACTTACGTGACAGAAGCTGGTGGCACCAGAAATCTGTAATTGAAAAAAATCGATATAGCATCAAAAGTTTTTTTCTTCACCCTGTAACATTCTGCATCATTACTCAGTACACACAAAACGGCACTATGGCAACAAGAAATCCTACTTTTTTTGTATCGTAAGCAAGCAGCAAACGCCAGAAATTCCGCTTTTTTGGCAAAAGAAAAAAAAAGTACTTATAAAGAAAGAAGAACATCTGCTATATTAAGTGATGATTTAGCTTTTTACGTTAAAAACATGATCGCCGCATCGTGAGATTGCGCATCTCGCGTCAAATTTTGTTCACATGGAAAGTGACAAAGTTCAAGAACCTTTCGCGATGCATAAATATTCTTTTTTAGTTAAAGAAAACTTGCGGTATTTAAATGTCAAGATTCCTATCTGACGAAGACAAAGCATTCCCTCGTTAGACAAAACGCTGTGTTTAATATTTCGCGCACGCGCCCGCATAATGTTTGGAAGCTTTGACACTGTTGATAACATTGTTGCCCTACTAGGAAAACCCTTTTTAATGACGCTTCAACCAGAGTCCTTTCATGGCTGCAAAGATAAAAAAAACAGTACGTTCTAGCCCAGTTGGGGATATCGGAAAGGAAGGATTGATAAAACTACTGACAGCCTCGAGGAAACTCTTTTACTCCGTTACTTCTACAGAGATTCCCACGTTAACTCAGCACCGATAGAAGATCGCACATGCGCACCAGTTACTTTTCGCTGCTGCCGTTACATGCTCACTAGCTTAGTTAATTCTGCTTCCAAATTCCAATTAGACCGGTGGCTATATTCCGAAAACCTGATTGGAAGGAAGTTATTTTCTGTAGGTAGACGTCGTAAATAACTTTCAAAAGACCTTACGTAAGAAATTCGTAAAGAACTTACGCACGAACTACGTAAGAACTTCGTAGTGCGAATGTTCTTTAATTCGTAAACTTGTGACAACCCTGCAAACTAAAAAGGCCTTATCTACACTTTTTCAAATTTTGAGAAAAACGACAAAACGTGTTTGCGTTTCCCATTGTCAGA
>JAQFYH010000646.1:0-11637 GCA_034694405.1 Scolopendrellopsis subnuda
GGCTACTTTACATTTTTCAAAAAAACTTCGTAATTATTATTTAAATAACAAAATTTTTTATCAAAGGGTGAGTAGTACTGTTAGATTTAATTTTAAATAATCTTTAAAATAAGCTCAGGTTGAAATAACGACGGATTCCTTCTTTAACGTATCATTCTCACAATATCCTCTGCACTCAGACAGTCGGGATCATTCTAATCTAAGGTTGAATTGCACCAAAGTCGGGTTAACTAACCAACAGTTAACTCTTGGCGTTGAACCAATAGGTGACCAGAGTTAACAGTCTGTTAGTTAACTGACTTTGGTGCAATCCAACCTTAGCTCTTGGAAGAACTTCTGATTTCCCCCTGAAGACATTTTAGGCTAGTTGGGTGAAAATTAAAAGCATCATTAAAGCTTTTCGTACTGACCGCTATATCGAGTTCCATCACTGAAGGTTTTTGAGAATTCAACGATAGTCTGAAAATTTCAAACAAGAACAGCACGATTGCGTATATATTTCTTACCTCGCACACCACGAGACAGCATCATTGCCCATGATTTCCTTCAGTCCACCATAAGAGGTCCAGGAAAATCTTGTTCAGTATTTCGACCGAATTTGAAGTTTTTATTAGCCAAACCCTGCAAAATTGATGAACGATTAGAAGCAATCAAATTGTGTAAAGTACGAAAAACACACAGGGACATCACGGAACTAACAACTACAGCGTACGGTACAATCTAAATATGACAATTTCCTGCATTGGAGATCGATACGATCAACAGTCGATAGATACACAAGAGTCAGCAACACAAGATCTATACTACAATCGAAACTCGTAGTTAGGGAAACTCCCGCTATGTGACAAACAGAACCGTAGACAAACATCTGGTGTCTTATATCTATGATTTTGAGTATTCCTCTCTCACACACAAGTTACGCAGAGAGAAAAAATTAACAGATCTCGACCGTTCTTCACTTCTCCTTGACAAGCAGAGTCACCGCGCGTCATCAAAGAAAGTTACTAACTTCGACTTCGAAAGTTACTAACTTCGACTTCGAAAGTTACTAACTTCGAATCTATGACCGGAGTTTGTTTCAAAATGTAACATTGGTTCCAATATAGTGTTGCTGACTCTTGTGTATCTATCGACTGTTGATACGATTTTACTAATTTTATCGATATTTTTTTTCCGGATTTACCCTCCACGTACCGATAGCTTGATTTTGGGTAGCCAATAAAGGTTTTCGTTTAAACCGTATCTACCTAGTAGTTAAACCTGTTTTTTTTTCAAATCGAGAAAATACGAATTCAAATAAAATCGTTATTATTTTCATGTTTTGCTTGTTTGTAGTTATAGCACAAATCCACTTTTAAGATTTTTTACAAATTTCTGAACGTATGAAAATTACATTTTTGCTATAATAAATCATCATGGGTCGTATATGGAATAGTACGATATATCGTAATTAAATACCTCGAAAATTATATTTTATTAATAATATTGCGCTGATGATTTATTAGCATTATTATTAAGTCTCAGAAATAGCTTTTTGATAGTGGGTATCTGTGACTTATCGATTTCAATTTCTTCCTTTCAAAAAAATCGTGCCTCGTTTGGAGAGCATGAAATTAATATACCTTACCTTGTGTAACAGACAACTTTCGTTTCTTGAGAAACAATATATCTCTTGATGACCTTATAATGTTTAGTTCCAATTATATTTGGCAAATAATGCACAAATTGTTTAATTAAAAGCAAATATTGCTTATAATTGTCCATTTTTGGTATATTTATTTTAAGAAAATTATCAGAGCTGCATTTTTATAACTATATGCTAAAATTAAAGCAAGAAATGTGGATTTTTAAAAAGCCAATTTACAGTATTTTACTAGATGCAGCTTTAGAAATTCGAGAAATATTTCTTAAAAATTTTCTAACTATTTTTTCTACATCATTTACCAACTTTTTTAAAATAAATTAAGAAATTATCACTGGCATGCAAAATCGTTCCATTCATTTTCCAACACCGTTTATACTTTAGGATAAGGAAAGAGCTTATTACGGTAGGTACCTTCCCTTATTGCATTCGTTGTGCCACCCCAAAGAGGAAACAACTCCGTATCAAAATAAGTATAAATAAAAAGTGAACGAAGGAATGCGAAATTTGAACAGAAGTGCTATGTTTTACCATGCTGATTTTGAATACCTGTATGCCGGTATTCATATACAGCCCCCTGTGCAATAAAATTTCCATCAAATTAATTCGGATAAAAAGAAGCTCGTCAGATAGAAACAATCTACTGCTGGACGTAAATAGTTGCTGATCCATTATATTGGTGAATAAATACGCAGATATAGATCGTTTAAATACGTTTTAAAATTATTGTTAGGGTAATTGTCTTAAAAGTTATTAAAAAAACGAAAAAAAAATCTATGACCAAGTCAAAAATACAAAACTCACGACTTAAAATATTATAAAATCAAAATTAAAACAGAAAATTTTAAATTTCTGTTGTTTTAACTTAAAAGATTGGAAAATGGCCATAATATCAGAGATTCATGTCATTGATAATATCAGGGATATAAAACTTTTTTTTTTGCTGTAATTTGTGTGGCTAAAGCATACCCGTTTTTTAAATAACTTTTCGAACGTTATACTTTGTTTTCGGGTTTTGCTATACGATTTTTAAAATTTGAATAGACCCACACACACAATAAGCTACAGAGTTTTTTTTAATTTATGGATAAAAAAATTGGGGGTGGGGGCGATGAAAATGTTACCCCATCCTCTCTCCCGTGCCTGGGAAAAAAGTTTAATCGTTAATTTTAGTGACCGTTTGGACCATCAGCCACCGTAAACTCGTAAAGTTCATTTAAAATGCAAACGAATAACAATATATTTTGTTAGATACATTTTTCCCCTGCCTTGTCAAGGCTTCTGGCCAAGTATATGAAGATAATAAATTATATACAGCTTGTAAAATATAAGTAACTTATTACAGTAAACAGTGGAAGGTTACTTTTGACAGATGAGTTGACCTAAGGCGGCCATACAGTCCAAACACAAGCTAAACGATCGGGAAAAAAAAAACATATATAGTAATTCGTCAGTGCCATTTTGATCAGTTTAAATCCAAAGCTTTTCAACTTATTTTTTGATTATATTAACGTACATAATAAATATGTATCTTAGTCTCTGAAATGTAACCTTAAATTTTTTTTTAAAATAATACTTCCAAGGGTGAGGTTGATTAGAAGTCTATGTGTTACACAACAATTAATCAGAACAAAGTGTCCTTGTATTAGGATTTTTTTTTTCATTTTAAAATAAATATTGGGATATATCTACAATTTCCCAAAAGAAAAATATAGTGAAGTAGAAAAAAATTATTTAAGTGCCCAACCCCCAACATGCAAAACGATAAAAAAAAATGAATTTACTTACTGTAAATTATTTATGAATTAGTTTTTATTGTTGCTGTTTGTTTTTAATCATAGTTACCTGTTGGAAAATGACTCCGTTCAACTTGATCTGAATTACCGTAGTCGCTGCTGGTAATATTGCAAGTGCGGTGATATTAAAGTTCTTGGTAATTGTCACTTTTTCTCGAATGTAATTGATTTCTGGGTTTTTAAAAAGTTGAAAACCCTCCAATCCAAAAATATTGTTTTTGTCATGTTGTTTATGGAGTTTCTCCATGGAAATCGCAGATTACATGATACAGTCAAGTCATACTGCTGAGCTCTTATTGTTTCAGACTGATATGGATCTAAAATAGTATCATATTGTACTATTAGAAAGGACCAAAAAATAAAAAAAACCATAAAGTTAATTTAATATAAATTATTTATACGTTCCGTATTAAATTTAGTTACATAATAATAAAAAAAAACTTTTTTTTTAAATTTTAAAAGACATTGAAAATAATGTAGAGCTATTTTTTTTTCGATTTGAGTTTTCTTTTCAACTGTCACACAGGACCAGGATTTTTTATTCCATTAAAAATAGTTGTACCAATCTTAATTTTTTATGCAGTACCGGTATGACAATTTGAAGTAAACTGATTTTAATACTTTTAAAATCCGACGATGTCATCGTCGAATTTTTAAAACAAACATACTGAATATATTCAGTCTGATTTTAAAAAAATACAGCTCAGACGTGTGTCACGATTTTGCAAACGCATTTTCAATATCACTTTCTGATAATATCATGATGAAAAAAAAAATTAATAGTTGATCAAAACATTCGATTCGAGTCATTTTTTATAAAAATGCGATTAATCGTTGCATTTTATACAAGATAAATCGTCATCAGTCAAATAAACCAGTTGTAAATGTCCATCAACCAACATTCTGTTCGTTTTTTTTTTTTTTGTATAAAAGGATTAATGTACGTAACAACGCAGGGGCATGCCGAAGCACCATTTCTCAGTCGCGTGCTAGGTAATAAATAGTTGCATACCATTCTCTGGGCATAATAAATACGTGTTATTATCTACTTATGTGCGGCCTTCCTTTTTCGGCGCGTGCCAGCCAAGGCAAAGAAAGGAGATGCAAGAAAAATTTTTTTCTCGTCTCCCTGGTCCAGAGAAATTGATTATCACACAATGATTAGGTGAAAATTTGAAACCGAGTCCATAAATTCGTTGAATAACTCCTTCATAGACTGAATGAATATTATCAAAGGAAATAAAATCTGACATCATCGTATTTTTTGGATCCTCTCACGAGTGGAATATCCTCCTTGGTCGATATCGCACATTGGACTCGCCAACCGTTTGGAATTGGTGACCAAGGAGGATGGCGCATGTGATCCACCCTGCTCCCTTCGGATGAAGGATTAATAAGGTGGGTTACAAAACAAAAAGTACTGTAGACATGGGCGTCCGTTGGGGGCGGGCAAGGGGGGCACTTGCCCCTCCCTGGATTTTGGATTATATAAAATGCATTTAAAAAAAAAAACCGAATATCTATCTTTTCTATTCAAAAAACATGTTTTGTCCCCCTCTAAAAAACATTTCTGCGGACGCCCATGACTGTAGAGAAGAAAAATATGCGTACCATCGTACGTAAAAAAAAGTCTCTGCAAGCTTTAGCAGGAGAAATGGTCGTTAGTGTTTGGTTTTCTTTCTCTGGACATACAAACTCGTGTCAGTTATCCGAAATGTTCGACAATATAACGAACAATAAAATAAAAACCAAGCGCCAATGATGTTAACAGATTACAATCGTGTGTTGTTTTAGTCTTTTAGAGATAAGTTGTCTGTTTCTGCCAGGCAATGATGCCGAACATCGGATTCGATTCTTTCGAAGAGAACTTTTTTCGGTGTAGTTGATCTGAATTATTTTTTACACAAATAAAATACTTTCTAGGTCTAAGGGTTGGTAAATAAAAGGTAGAACACTGTTTATATTCAAGCGAAGAAGCTGTTTTCTTTCTCAGTTCTGATGTCTCTCGCTGGGGGAAGAGTATTATTTAGGGGGCGGTGAAAATGTGTTACTCGCTAATATTAAAATTACAGGTTGCTTCAAGTTGGTAGCCGTTAATTTTCCCGTAATCATTATCATTAACCTCCATTTATTTTGACTTTAAGAAAAAAATGCTGAAATATAAATTTTGAAATAATTATCGGTTTCAAAGACACAATGCATTTTGTAGAGAGATGTCTCCTGACTTCATAAATGGCCGAATAAATTCGCTGCAACATTTTCGTGCCATTTTGCTGAGCGAAAATCATGTTGACCATCGACCGATACGGCAAAGTGCTCTTGTTGGCGTAAATAAGCCGAGCTAAAATGTTCGGTCGTTGTCAACGAATAATAGACTCTGTGATCGCGACTGTGTGACAAGACCTTGTCAGAAACTTACGTTAGTGAGCGTATAAGTTAGGTTTAGTAAACTGTGTTCGCCAGATGTAATGCTCATGTCGTGCTGATCACAGAGTCGTATTTATCGTTGCTTTTTTCAATATTTTTACGCACCAATTTGAAATATTGTAGATTTGCAGAAAAACTAAGACTTTTCGACTTGGGAAATAAACACACAAGTTTTAAAAATGCAGTCATCTACTCCACAGAGAAATTGGCAAGTCAAACCAGCTCACCAAAACCCCAAACGTCAAAATGGGAGGGTTTTTCCCCATTACGTCTCGTCCGCTCTGTCTCGAACCATCAGACCCTGAAGAAAGTTTTCTGACTTGCACCCAAGAGATCTCTTCGTCAACGTTACTGTTTATAATTTTTTTTAATTCGTACTAATGAGCAATTAATAAGATTGACCCAGTACACTGGTACAGAGAACTAAACATTTAAACCCAAAGTATTCTAATTGGATCTCGCAAATTAGTCGACAGAAATACCCAAGCCTGCACAGTAACAGACGGACGTATTCGGAACAGATTTCTTGTATATTTCTTCCAAAAATAAACAGAAAAAAAAAATCATCGCAAGGCTGTCGAGTTGTCGTCTCATAAAACGAAACTATTCTCGTAAATGCATTTGTATTTAAAAGCTTGGAATTTCTTTATCGAAAACACGCATCGATTTTCACTTTTGAAATACTTCAAATACGAGTACGAAGAATCGGTGGTATCAAACTGACGGCATTTCTCATTTCGTCGGTACCGCTTTAGCGAATATTCGGTTAAACTGCGTCAGTCTGAAATCCAACTCTCCTTTGTCACTTCGGAACGGGATTAGTTCTTCTGTAGTTGCGTTCAGCTCAAGAGGTTTTCACGAAAGAAAAAAAAAGCATGTCGGTTTTGGAAAGTAGTCTCACAGTGTTTGAGATTGCTTCCATTCAAACATGCGTTACAGTATTGAGTCTGTACTAATAATTTCGGATTCGTTTTTGAGCATTTTATTGGGTAGAGACACGGTGACGTCACCTTTACTCTTCTCAATGCTAGACGACAGTTATGCCACTCATTTCCGAGTAGTCACCGATATGATTTTTTCAATATATTTTTTTACTTCAAAAAATTATATTCATTTTGAAACCCTGAAGCAATAAAATTCTTCTACGCCATATAAGTAAGAAACTTGTGTGTTTTTCATGAAATTAAAAGTTCGGTTTATTGTAACAAAATGGATGAATTTGTCAAGATACAGGGAGTTTTCGTTTTCAGAACAGAACAAAATATTAACGTCAATATTACAAAAGTGCATTTCATGTTCATATTATAATGTACCACATTAAAATGCTTCTAAATAATTGTTAATACATTAATGGACAAATCGGTGCAAATTAATCTCGGTAGCTTCTTAAACGGAAGATATTATTTTTCTGACCACTACAATATTTTAGGAAGTGGTTTGAATTCTATTAATTGAACATGTATAAATTTACTATCAATAAACTCTCAGCATTTTTCGAAATAATTTTCTCGCTATTATAAAACGATACAGCAAATAAGAATTAACCTGTTTATTTACAGGCTCGTATTGGAATTCGAGAATACAAACCAAAATAATACTACTTTTTTGAAATTTTTCACTACCAAAACTTTTTAAAATTACTTACAGCTAATTGATATTTTTAGCTCTGCTATAAAACACATTTTGCTGCGTGTATTTTTTACGTCACAACAAATTAATTACACTTACACATATAATTATTTTAAAATGATAAATGAATATCAATAATATTAATACATTATTTTCCCCATGTATTTTCCACTAAAAAGTTCGTTTATAAATAAAAAAAAAAAATGACACGTTGCGTAGGAGTTCTTAATACATTCCCCCTCGCGACAGACCCCTGGAGGATCTGTAAGGGGCGCCACCCCCCGAGCGCGTCAGAGGAGCGCCGTATCCACTACCTCCGCCCCTGGTTGGAATTCCTTGTGGAGGTCCGCGAGAGCTCACACTAGAGGAGCCATACGCTCCGTAGCCATCACCACCGGCAGCGCCACCTGTAAAACAATTTAGGTCCCACAAACAAAAATATGGGCACCACACACTAATCAGATTCTTATAGTTCTTTATAAATAAATTAGTTGTTTCTCAAAAATTCAGTTTCTGTTGTTCGAAATTCAATATTTTTGAAGAATAAACGGTGTTTTCGACGTGGTATCTGGTGCAGAATTCACGCACCCAGGAAGGTATTTTTGAAAATAATGCTCCGCAGCTGGCCTCGAACTGGGAACTGTCAAGAGTGGAAAATAATATTTTCTGCATCTTTTAAAATTTTTAAAACCATGCTGTAGATAGATTTCTACAGAAAATACATTTGCAATGTATTTGTATGAATCTTTGGTTCAATTTCAAGAATTTCATTCTTTCTTAATTTTTGGCAGGTAAGTTAGTAACTGGAAAAATTATGTTTTTATTCGGTTTTTCAAAATTATTCATATTGTTACTGCAATAAATTTTCTTTCTAAGGTTCTGTTCATCGTTTTCCAGCTAACAGCCAACTCCAATTAGCGATATAGCACAATAATAAACATTACGGTACTTTTAGTCATCAAATATAGGCTACAGAAAATTCTGATGCGAGTTTTAAATCTTCGCATGGGACTGGGTATAATACAATACGCATTACCCAGTCCCACAAATTGAATTTAATTTGTAAATAAGGTTCTCTTGGTTGATCATCCTATTATTTCATTGGTTTTCTTTGATGTTTTTCGAGTAAGATATTAACTACTCTTTTTTCTTCCTGCATACCGAGTATAAAATAATTCTTTGAAATATGACGTTATTTTTTTTTTTCGTTGATCAAAACGCACAATTTCGTAAAATATTTTCATCTTACCATCACCATTTTAATTATTTTTCATGCTCGATAAAAGTTTTTGTCTTTCACATCAGAAGTAAAACGGGAGTACTGGGATATTAGTGTTTGTTTTTCATTTGATTGTCATTGAAATACGGCGTAATCTCGAGTCCATAAAAATGGTGTAAATATAGTTGTCAAGCTATCGAATAAAATGTAAATTACGTATTGTTTTGGTTATTAATCACGAATAAACTGTTAAATATTATCATTTTTGGAATAACTAAATGAATAATCCAGTTTTTACTGGGTATATTTTTCTCGGATTTCCAGCGCCATCTGCGGCAAGGAAACGAGAATGTTACTCCGGAATGTACTTCTGCTTTTAATAATTACGATATTTTTATTTCCTTTAATAAATAAATTTTAATTTAAACAGAAGGTGTTGCTTCTTTCTGGGTTTAAAAAAAAATGTGTTACTTAGATCTCTTACCGTACGAGTTGTCGTAATAGTCTTCCGGCGCAGAGCTGGCATTGTAGGAATCGTGTGACCCGTAACCACCTTGATGGTCATCTGGAACAAAAGCAGAAAAATAAATGTCTGACTCGATATAATGCGAAATTTGACCATAAAAATGATCCCTGTTGTAATAAGATGCAGCCTGAGAATTCTATGGAATAAGAGCAGAATTTTGTTAAGTAAAGTAAAGTAAAATGCATTTCAATTTTCAAGCAGTGTTTACTGTTCTTGAAGTGAGATACGAAATCGTTCGATTCTACTTCTCACAACCCAGGCATGATACAATGCCCAGGGACCGCCAAAAATCCTTAGCAGCCTTAAAAAAACCGATTGGAGATAGCCTACAAGAAAGCGAGAATATTCCAGGTTTGAACTGCAGGATGTTTCGCTATGTTTTGGCGATAAATAAATTACCAAACCCTCTAGATCCCCAATTTATTCTAGCAGGGAGTTCTAAATGCAAAGTTATGGCACGTGCAATGAGTGATTTCTTCAACGCGGTGGCCCATAAACTTTGAACTGCTCCCCAGATGGGAGTTACGATCCAAGAGGGACCAGAGGATAATTTATATTAACCCCCTCGTCCAGAGCTCCCTTTTCGAAAAAAAAAAATACAAGCCCGTTTGTTAGGTGTCCACTCTAAGTCAATAAAACTTTTATTACACGTTAAAATAATTTACAACCAGGCACTGGTTGTCCAGTTACGGCCGTAATATATATTCTGTGGCCAAAGGGTCTTAGGTTCGTTCATTCTGTTGTTTTAGAATTTTTCGTTCATTTATTTATATGAATCTTCTTGTCAAAAATGGCAGTAACTCAAGTAATTAATGTCAAAAACTCGAATTCTGGCTATGGGAATTTTTTTTTTCCACTTTTCAGGATTCCGATTTCACAATGATTTGGTCTTTAAGAAAATCAAACTTTTTTCGTATTCTTGGCAACACGATTTTTCAAATAAACACTAACAAAGTGCTAGCTAACCACTGATTCCAAAAATGACGATTTTTATCTGTAGAGAAAACAACCCTGTTTCTAACCGCAACTGAAAGACAATTCAAACACTTATACAATCGACTTGTTATTTTAAAAACAAGGTATACAACCCAAAACATCAATACCATTATAAAAGAGTTCCAATCTATTGATAACAGA
This sequence comes from Scolopendrellopsis subnuda, assembly GCA_034694405.1. NCBI lineage: Eukaryota > Metazoa > Arthropoda > Symphyla > Scolopendrellidae > Scolopendrellopsis > Scolopendrellopsis subnuda. The sequence continues at coordinate 10,377 of JAQFYH010000646.1, forward strand.
ACTGAACTAGAAATGGCGGGAATGCCAAATGAAAGACATCTTTTTATAAGCGTGTCTCTATGATATGGCTAAACCTGATTTGCGCATGATCAGAAAGAAACAGACGCTTTCGGTCGTTTGCAAAGAATAAGAAATTTCTTTGCATTCTGTTCTCGTAAAACCGCGGATTCGCGGTAGCAGCTGTTCCCGCCCAAATATTTCGCACTTTGCGAAAAAGATAAAAACATTTTCAAACGAAAAATAAAAATTTATCGACCTGCCGTTCTCAACACCCCGAATTTTACGATTCCTCCAAAATGTTTCCTATTGTGTAAATTTTAAAATCTGGCAAAAATTTGAAGAGAAAGAATGCTGCCCAGGTTTCGATACATAAATCCTTAGAATCTTTATGTTTCCTGGAAACCGTTTCGTTTGAAAATGGTTTCAGCTTCATTGAAATTGATTTTAATGTTTTTTTCATTTAACACCCGTGGGATTTTTATTATTTGGTCATTACACAACTCGTTTATCGCTATCTTTACTATTGTATCTTGTTTTTTTCTCTTGCTTTCTCTTCAGGGAAAAAAAAAACATACGACGACAAACATCTACAAGAGTTTCTGTCCAAATGAATCAAAAGATTATTCTTCCTGATAATATCAAAGACGCACATGAAAAAGGAATTAAAAAGGTCAAAATCGTCAAGGAAAATTCAACCAATTTGTCGACATTTACGCCTGCAATAGTAATTTTCATTTAGCGCAATTTCTAATTATTGTGGTATGTCGGCAAGTGCGAATATCGGGGTTGGTCGAAAGGAGACGAACAAATCGTACTGAGCTCGACCTAATAGAACATTTTTTGGCATTTATTAGGGTACTAAATGATGGGAAAATTCCAGGTTTTTTTTTTTTTCGAGAGAAAAAAAAAACCGTTTTCCACCTTACCCTAACCTGGGTAATTCGGAAAAAAATTGTATTTTCCGTTTCTTTTTTTTTTTTTTTCGGAAAAAAAAAACCGGTTTTTTGTTAACGGTATCAGTTATAAGATATCGATTATGGAAATTACATTTTTTTTTCCCCTCAAAAATTAAGAACTTCGTTTTCCAAAATACGAGATGGTTCCAAAAAAGAAAATAAATGCTGTAACTGTATCCAACATCCTGAAAATGATTCGTGTTCTCTTTACGTCCGATGAACTGATAAATCTCCAGCAACCGGTTCCATATAAAACAAAAGCAGGCCTTATTTTAGTCCTCAACTTTGAATAATTCATTTTGCTA
>JAQFYH010000647.1:0-11637 GCA_034694405.1 Scolopendrellopsis subnuda
ATGTTTTGTCCTGCGATGTTTTGTCCACGATGTTTAGACCGGCGATGTTTTGTCCGGCGATGTATATACCGGATACCGTATATCGACTGTTAGTAACACCTAATTCACATCTGCGCGCACTTTTGACGCGTACGCTGGACGCTGCACATGCGCAGTTCCGATTTCATGCGCAGTTCCTTGGAACTGCGCATTGCATCGTCAAGCGTCAAAAGTGCGCGCAGATGTGAACTAGGCGTAACTTAAGTTGTATTTGCCGCCCATTATGCGAAGCTGGAGAAAAAGTTTCGAGCAGCACCGCCGTATGGGAAAAATATACACCTTGAAATATACAAGCGCCAAAGTTTAACGCTGATTATTTCAACAATAGCGCTACATTGTAAAGATTACTGCAAGCATGGAGATAGACCGCGGAAGTTTAAACCAGGGCAGGTTACGTTTAAACTAATGGATCTCAAAACTTCTCTCTGATATCATAAGCGGATAACACGTTATCCGCTTATGCTGATATTGATTGTATGAGTAGAGTACAATAATGCAATATACGCAAATACTCGTAGATAGAGCATAATATTATTTTGGTAACGTACAGTAGAGCTCCAAATTCATTTTTAGGGCAAGCGAACGAGTTTGTATTCTGGGATTATTAATAAAAATTCCTGGATCTTTTAATACTCGGCGAAAATAAATTGATTCGACCGCAAAATCTACTTCGCAGACACTGTAGCAACGGATTATCTCTTATAATTTATTGCTCCCGGATTGCGCTGGATATTTCTCTCTCTCTGCTTCATCGCCGTATTTGAAATGTGGAAAAAATATATTGTAGCTAATGCGGAATTTTAATCCGATTTGATTAATTTCGATCTGTTATGACGAATATGCCCATTAAATTTTCCCTTGGCGTGAATATGCCATAAAAGAATTTCGCTATAGAGAGTAATCCTGGTAACGGTAATTCTTTTTCTCTTGAAAGTTGTTGGAAAACCCAAGGTATTAATTTGTCCACGTCGTATTTTTATTATTTTGCACCAACATTAGACATTACTGAGATATTCACAATTTGGATACGGTATCAGTTTGTGGAAATCAACAATTTCACGACTATTCTAACTTCGAACTTCGGCTAGAAGTCCGACGTAAGAAAAAAACCGTCTTGAAGTCAGAAGTTTGACTTCTAAACTTTATGCCGAAGTAAAACTTCAGGACGGTTTTTCTTATTTCGGACTTCCATAGCCGAAGTTTCAAGTTAGAAGCTAGAAGTCGTGAAATTTTTTTATTTCCACAAACTGTCTATTAACAAGAACGGATCATGATCCGTTCTTGGAATTAGTCATCCAACAGACCGAGTAGGGGATGGATGATCGAGACTGCCAAAAGACATGAGCTCTTTGACAGAACCTAAACTTCAACCGACAACTAGACATGCCAGTTGTAATCCTTGATGAGATGCAGCCGTTTTTGCGCATCACCTTGGTTCATCTCGATAAACGAGAAAAAACCCACGAGAATCGCTATTCGTCTGGGGAAGCGTGTAGACGGATGAGTAGAATTTTTCTAACGACCTCAAAGCGTGAGAGCGGCAGTTTTACGTCAATCAAACTTTGGGAGTGGTAAACAAAATCGCTTCATAAAAAAAACCTTTTTTTTTTTAGAAAAGTCAATTCTGACTCCCCCCCACAACAAATTGCGTCTTTTCTTCACAGTCTAAAAATCTTGGCTAATACTGCATAATCCAGTTTATATAAAGACCTTTTATCGCGATTTTTTTTATCCGTCACTGTTGTGGCCATTCTGCTGTCCGTCGCACAATGGTTGAAGTTTTGACCTCCTTGGTCGAGCCAGAGAATGACCACAATGGTGAAGAGGTGGGAGGGGGGAAGAGTTGTTGTAATGGTCAGTTTGTGGACATGTCTGCAGCCCCGTTGTTGTGGGCAAAAGGGGGGAGCTTATCCTTTAAAAGGATAATAGTTAATAATAGGTTTATGATATACCTTTCAGGTCGATGCTGGTTGACCCATCAGCAGGATATTTATTTGCATCGATTTTTTTTAACGAAAGAAGGTGAGCTTTTCCATCGGGTAGTGGGAGGAATAGATTAGAGCACTAATCCTCGTTGCCCACAGTGGATAGCGAGAATGATTGGTTTTTCTCATCCAGAATCAATAGCCTGTTCAATGAATCAAGTATTAAATTTTCGAATTCCACGATCGGAGAAAACTTGATATTTTTTTTAATGTCATCGGTACTTCTCTCCGGAAGTTCTTCCTATTTATTTTATTTTTATCGTGCTGATAAACAGAGTCTTGCGAAGTACGTTTTTTGTCAATACCCCGGTAGGCAAAAAAAAAACCCACTAAAATCGTTACCCGGACCTCCCAGAATTTTCGTATCAATATTTTATCCGACTTTCTGTACAGACCCAAAAAGCAACCGATAATCGATACTTTTGCTACGCTGTATCGATGCACCTGTCGTAACCATCTTGACTCGCGCGACAGGACAGTTGTCACATGTTGAACAAAAATCAAAAACAGTCTGACGTATCATTTCAAAACGGAAAACCCAAACAGCAGCAGCACCAGGAAGTGACTTCAACCTAATTCCCAGGGTTTGTCTTCTTGACTTGAGACACTCGTTGCTGTATTGTGCTGACCAACGTCCGCGCGATCACCGACCACCCCTTCTTGTCTTTTCGATAATTCTACTTCCTTATTTTTTCCAGGCCAACCATTTTGTCTCGTCTACAAGTGACAGAATGGTGTTACGAATTCTATGTGGTTGTAACCCTAAAGAACAGGGTTCTTGTGAATTTAATTTCATTGAAATCAGTGGCGAAGTTAGTTCAAAATTTTGTTAGGGGCTTCAACTCTAAAGAGTTATTTTTCCTATGTTTTTTTAGTAGAAAATTTTATGAAAAAGTCAAATTTGGTGCTTAAGTTTATTCAAGCACTCAGATGGAATTTTGATGGACGTACAAGTTCAGAGTATGGAACCCGCCAAAAATTAGGGAAGATGGCGTTCCACACAGTTTTTTTAAAGCTTATTATGCTATAGTCGCTGGTCACACGACTGTTTGATTTAAATTTACTATATTTATTTGATGAAATGCGACTTTCTTGCTCCTCCGTTTGGTTGCATAATATCATTATTTTTCCATTTTTACTCCAAATTTCGATACTTCACACCCTGTGGTGGCGCTGTGCTGAGACGGAAACAGTTATAAAGGAAGGAAAAAGTTTAACTGCTTTTAATTATTTCTGCTCCTGATCCCGCAAAAGAACCCCCGTCATGTAGGTTATTGTGATATCTACATGATATATTAGCATCTATTGTTTAGCTGTTTACAAAAATCGATAACAAATATCGATATAAAAGAAAACACAGTCGATTATTTTTTAAAAAAACGTAATTAAATAAAGGTTTAATAATTCTTTGGTTTTGTTAACAAAAATATTGTGTAAAAATTTTCTCGCGTTTACCCCCCATTTCCCGTTTGTCGTGTGTTCGAATCCCGGCTGTTTCCCTTCGTTTGTCTTGTCCGTCATTTGATGATTCCTGTTCTATGATCCTGGAACGGTCCAGAGTCTTACAGTAGGTTGTACTCACTTTCTAAACACTTAATTTACACAACTTTTTAAATTACAAATTATTATAACTCAAATTACTATAGATTTTAAGTTAATTATTGAGTTCACTCATTTACAAATTAATTTATACTAACAAGTAAGTTATTCTAAGTTATTTCTCTATTCATTCTGGCGCTGGTTTCGATTTGTTTAAATTTAGAACTACAGAATTTTACGTTCTTGCAAGAGTTACAATACATTTCAGATATTCAAATCAGACAGATTCCAATTTCATGATGGCCAGAATGCTCTCCTATTATTTTTTTTTTTAAATCGATTTTTTACATCAGGTTTCGTGTTGTAAACAGATGCAAACCGGGATGTGCTTTAATTTTTTTTTTCGGGGGAATGGTGGTTGGCGACATTACCACTGAAGAAACAAATGATGATATTCACAGTACGTGGTCCAATCCCCGTTCACAGCTGCGCCAGTTTCTCTTCTCCAAACACCTGTTACGTAATCCATCTCTCTCTCTCCTAAAAACTCCTGAAAGTATAAAAGAAAATTAATTAATATCGTAAAAGGTCCGCGATGCTGCCGCTGAAGGATCTGCCCCGCGTAATTCCGCTTTTTAATATCGTATTGTGTTACAATCGCCCATATACCTGTCCGCGTTTATGCAGCAGTGTGGGAAGTTTTTTTTTTCCGCTCGTAAAATTACAATTAGGAGCATCCCAGTTTTATAGAATTATTTTACACCCGTAACACCTAAAGCCGGTGCACTAGGTCTAACTTATTGCGAGTGTGATGTAAATTCCCTTATACGGAGGACTCCGTAAAAGAACTACCAAGGGAATTAGCAGCCATCCACATAAAATGGCCAGATGTCGGCCAGGTTTGAGCCCGAAATCTTTTGCTTACGATGCGAGCACCACCGAAGACCACTGAAGAAATATTGGTCCGGACCACAATACACAATATCGTGGTCCGGACGCGGGAGGGTAAATTTTGCTAGTAAAAGAAGAGAAACTGTTATCCCTCAGTGTGAATGAATACGTAAGAATTCCGAATTTATACCCCTTATATCGTTGTGTATATTTGCATGTTCAAAAAGTTATTCTGAGCTCTATAAAATAGTCACCAAACTCAACTTTCAGTAAAATTCGAAATTGATGGAACAGGCGAATATAGCGCAGATGTGCAACTAAACCGCGTTTTTTCTTTCTTTCTAAAAAAAAACATTCTCTTTCAAAAAATCCGTTACCCAAGTAATTAGTAAAAAACTCTTTTTCCACGTCTGACCATATGTGTCACCAAAAAATACTTTTTTAAACAGGAGGGCTTTTTTTTTCTCGCTTTTTCTCCCGTCTTGACCTCTGATCTCCAGGGTTTTTTAGTTTCCTCTAGACGTCTCAAAAAACCCGTGGGAACAAAAAGGACTCCCGTATGCCATACCCGCGCACTACCGACCCACATGTCTGCTTCTGATACCCAGATCTCTCCCCCCATCCCGCATTCTCTCTCATCGAAAACTTTCTTACTCCGTTTTGAATAGAAATCTGCTGCCTCTCTCAAAAACTTGATCTGAAACTAGTTTCCTACTTTTGCATCTATTAAAAATTTCTCTGGAAAAAAATCTTCCTTAAACTATAAACCAGTTTCTCCCATTCATCTCTCCCGATTCAAATGGGATTTTTTTTTTCCGGGAAGGGGGGTTGTTCCTTTTTATTTAAATTATCGTTTCGAGATATGAGGTGACACCTTTTATGCCCTCCATATGTTGGAAGCGTCTCTTCCGGATATTTTTAGGATTTTTTTCCTGCTCTCGTCCGCCATCTTGCGCCGAGAAATCGGAATTCCATCCGGTTTTCCTTCTGCCAAAGAGTCGCGGTGAGACTGTCGGCCTTGGCCATCAGGGAATCCTATAGGAAAAGATAGCCCGTCTTCCCCAAACAGATAGCGAATTCATTGTGATGTGCTTCTCCTCAGAGAGCCGATAAACGCCATTTTTCTATGATAATGTACTAAGTTAGAGGTATAAATACGCTCTGTAAAACAGAGCCAGCGAAACCGAACGGTGTTTGAGAGTATGGATCAAAGAAAAAACAATTATATCGGGTGACTGTTTTATAGGACAATAATTATGACTCCTCCATCTGTTGGGAATCTCATTGCAAATTCAAAAGAAACACTCGCGTTATACAGAAGAGAGTAAGAGACAACACTAAAGTATCCTTTTTTGCGTTAAAAATAATTTTATTCATGTACTTTTCGAACAAACCCAGCAAAATGTAATTTGTGGAACTATTTTATATCTTTTTACAGCACCTGTAGAGCCACATAATAATGTGTTTTTTTTTTATCTATCTGCATCATTAGAATCTACGGAATATCTCAAAATATGCGTGCTTTCTATGTAAATCGACCTAATCAATTAGTATAAAAATATCAACGGCGCGACGTAAAAGTGATTTAGTATCTGAATAACAGCTTGTAACGACGCGCTGTTGTTAACCATAGAGAGAGGTGCCTAAATCCATTTATATAAATTTTTGCAGATGTCCAGCCGCGGTGTGTAAAACTTTTTTTTTTTTCAAGTCTCTCCAGGTGTTGGGAGAGAGAGAGAGGGAAGGCGTGGACCCACTTTGTTACGTTTTTTTCAATTATTTACATTAAAAAAAACCCTATCCGTTATAAATTGTAATTCTGAACCTTCAATCTGCGAAATGTAAAAACTAAAATGACTGATGAGATATAGGTTGAGGGAGTCGGAAGGAATTCCGATAAGATCGGTTCACCTCTTGGCTTTTCTACTCATTAAATCATAATAGAAATCCACAACTTTTGACAGGCTCTAATTTTTGTTTAAACAACCAGCAAATCATATAGTTTCTTTATTGCGTTTTGGTTCATATTTTGCTGCTGTTATTCTTTACTTGAAAAAAAAAAAAGGTTTTAAACAATTAATAAATAAAAAAAATCGTAACATATAAACGTGTTTTTTTTTCTATGCTCTTGGGCCCGTATTCTCATCTCGCGAAGTAAATGCTTGGGGCTTCCTTCGCCCATTCTCTAACACGGCGAAGGAAGCCCCAAGCATTTCCTTCGCGAGATTAGAATGCGGGTGTTAGAATCATACGGGTATACCGTCCCTATCTTTGTTCAGATTTCAATATGTTATTTTCTTTCTTGATTGCACCAAAATTCCAAATATTCGGTGATGGGATGTTATTCCCATCACCTCAGCTTCCTTTTTAAGGATTCGAGAATTTTATTTCTCACATAAAGTCACTGTTCAGCAAACTTACACGACTTTAGCTTTACCAAGGTGACGTATAGAGGGGTAAGAAAAAAATTGGGTACCATACAAGTTATAACTTAGATGATGGAATTGGTGGACGCCTGAACATCCGCAGAATAAAACCTTGAAGTAAAAAAAAATGTCTCTTGGGAGGTCCCAGCTCTCCACAAATGAAACCCTTAATTTACCTATACTCTGTATACATTATTTTTTAGGGTCCAGATTTTGGACTTACAAAACACCATATTTATCGGTTGCTACCCCAGCATCTAATATGTTTTTGAACCCATATTTATAACTTATTATCTCACATTTTGAACCTATAATTTCCCACATAATAATCTTTAAAAATATTGCTATCAACGTTTCTTTTCCAAAAAAAAAATTGCGATCAACCTCGGGATGTTCTTTTTTTTCTTTACATTATATGGTAATTACACAGTTGTATGGGACCGAGGAACGCCCGATCTTTCAAAGAGGCTGCGTAATGAATAGAAAGAAGAGACGTCTTAGATAATAATGTTTGAAAACAATACGAGGTGCCGAATGCTTCTGGCGGGGTTAAGTCTTTTTGTCGCTCCCTGACAGAGCGTTTCCATATGCTGTAATACGGTATTGCGGTTTTTACTTTGCGCTGAACACCTGTTACGTAATTTTTTCCGCCTTTTTTTCTTTCCATTGCTCGACGTCTGCTGCCCCCTCCCCCTCCCCTGTGAAATGAGAGAAATTTTTACCGGCGAGAAAATACAAGAATTACTTGTTCGTCCGTGTAAAGTGAGGTACCGTAAGGAATGCGTTTGGGCAGCACAGTTTTTCGAACGAGTGATTTTTAAGGCTGAAGGAGGTCGATTATGGGGCAATTTATGACCGTCTATACTCCCACTGAAAACGATAATTTTTTGGTCATTATAACGATTTAGGAACAACTTATTCCAAGTGATGGATTAGGCTGGCGCAACTTTACCGAACCAATTATTGGGTTTCTGAACACGCGAAACCAGGGAAATTAACAGATTCAGAAAGTTTTGATTCCTCGATGGATCCTTCATCTCTCTACAGATGCAGGTCGTTAAAGTTTCCAGCTTTCCCGATTTTGGGCCTTTCTTTTTGCTTCTCCAGTCTTTGCCGATAACTCTGTTTATGGCATCTACCCAGCTGCATCTGGTCGTTTTCAGAACATTGATGAATTCAGGGTTCACTTCAAAGAAAGAGGTAAAAAAAAAACGGGAGATTTGATATGGAATTTGAATTCTTCGTGTGAATTTCAAATTCCGTTATATAACATTAATAAGTTATTTAATCTCACGACTTCGGGAGGGTCAGTGTATTAATGATCCTTCCGACCCCCCGTGGCATCGTCCCCCTTAGAAGTCGCTCTGGATCTCACACCTAGAGCTTAGCGGGGGGGCCGGATCGAGAAATGCACGAATGTTAAAGGACCAATCAAAATGAACCCTAATATATAGAATGTCGTGAGGAAACGTAATAAATTAAAAGGTCCCTTATAAATATCTTTTATGTAACTTTCTATATAAACTTTAATATTCAATAATATAAAAGCACTTTCTTTCTTTCTTTTCGAAGCTGTTTTTGATCTTCAAAAAGCGTGCGGCTAAACACCCGTATCAAATCGACTCTTTTAACTCGGAAGAAAAAGACTTCTTTCCTTGGTTTTAGTTTATTCCGTTTTATTTTTTTTATAAAAGGACGATTATTTCACTCGAAAAATCGTGCTAGACTTACAGCATAGAAACACATAAGAATGCTGCGAAAATACGATTTGGTAAAACGGGCTGATGATGCCCATAACCGTATGGGAAATTGGCCTTCTGCTTGTGAAGGCACGTACCCACGAGAGAATTTTTTTGTCACATATTTGAAACACTTTTGTGTCTACACTTTTTGCAAGTCAAGCACAAGTGCTTAGATTGTTGACTAGTCAAACTTTTGTGTCGCTGCACTTTTTGATTTTGATCAAAATTGATCAAAACGAGAGATTAGAGCAAGACCTATATATACGCCGCAGTATTTTTTTCATCATGCGATTTTTTCGTGAAAGTGTGACAAAAATGTGATGAAAAAGTCTCTCGTGTGTAAGCGCCTTAAAGAAAACGTTTTTGAACATTTTCTGCTTAAAAAAATTATAATTTTGCCGTCCTTGAAGGGGGTTTGGGAACTTCGAGAAGCGACACAAAATGACACCAGACGAAGTAGTTTTTGTTTCGAATAATATTGTTGATCGATCGGACTTTGTTTCGCCAGGTGCATTAATTTGTTTTTAAGAACAATTTATGGATTTATGGACAATTTATGGATATTTTAACTTTCTCCAGTGAAGTTAACCTCCTCCCTTTTCCCCTCCCTCCCTCCCCCAATCTCTTCCGCCCTTCGTCCCCCAGCCAATTTGTAAAGAGAAAAACTTTTATCGGAATTGAATTTATTACTTTTCACATTATTTCTTATACGTTTGGGAATAGCATTGACCGACGGGAATAGCGTGCCTGTTTGTCACGCACTAATGAGAATCTATCCGGGTTTTTGAATTCCGGAGAAAGTTGTGGGGGGGGGGGGTTACTCCCATGTAAGAAATGAGGGTGTATCCCCCCCTCCCCCGAAAGTTCTAATGGACATTCCATGGTCGTGTCCATTATAGACACTTCAAATTTTGAAAAAATTCTCCAATGCTTTACTATAAAGTATTTCGTTTAGTAATTAATTATTACTGAATTTCTATAGTTGAAAAACAAAAAAGCTGAATTTCTAGCAATAAAAGAGCAATTTATTTCAGTTTTAAAAACTTTGTACTTTTGCTAAACGACGTTTAAAATTCCCCTCGACAATAAAATTAAAATAAAACAATTCTATTATCGTTAAAATAAATTTAAAATGTCTCGCGGGAGACGATCAAATTTGTAAAAAAATAAAATTAACTTTTGAATTCTGAGCCAATTCCCTCATAAATCTACGACATTGAACGATACGGATTTTTACAAACATATATAAATTGCTGATGTCGCGGTTGGTGTATAAAAAGTCATTAAAATTCAATCGGTGATTTCAATCCTCCCGCATCACGATGAAAATAATTGCTCTCGAAGAGCGAGTTCATTAATTTTTGTCAGGTTTAATTGTCTCGGACGCGCGTTAAAAAAAAATAAATGTTAAAAAAAAATCCATTATTTGTGACAGTTAAATGGGTTTTAAATGTATCGCGACACGTCGTCATTCCCACACACGATACGATATTCTGTGTCAATTTTCCTTTTGTACTTGCCATCCGTACGACAACGATATAGATATAGAAATCTTATACGTAGATAGCTCACCCCAATTACTCGACATAACCGTAATTTTGATCTGTGGGCTCACAAGTCTGAGAATTTTTATGGCGAGGGAAACTTTTGAATATTATCTTGGGACCCGCATAATTTCAAAGATCAGACCAAGGTGATGCCAAATCGCCATTTTCAAAGTACGACGCCATTTTAGAGATGAGAGATGTTTAAATTTCAGATAAGGGGGTTTTTCTGACGATTTTATTCCCGATAGATCTTACGCACCTGTGTCTATGAATTTTCTGCTTTTAATGGATTCGTTTCGACCTTATTTTCACCTGTTGTTTTTAACACTTTTTAGCTCTTCATTAATACCCCTCATCACAAATCACAATCTTATATACGGAGAAGATGTCGTCAGTTTGGATAAGGCGTCACTATGCATACAAAACCTTTACTCCGTAAAAAGTAAGTTATATCAGCAATATTAAATGTAGTCTCGTAAGTCCAGAACTCGGATTATAGAATATATATTGTATACGGGACTCTTACAGTATACTGTATTATTCAGAATACCGATTCGTATATTCGGCTAGATTTTTATTTTTGAATAAACGTGGAAATGTCTGATATGTACACATTTTACGCTGACAGCAAAATTTACCCTTCCGCGGTTAGCAATGGAATTTTGTGATTAGTGAGATACTGCCATATCACCCGACCCATCCCCATCGTCGAGCTCAGCCAGTTTCCAATGGAAATTCCGTTGGAAATGGAAATTGCTAAACCTATACTGTAGGCCTATGGAATTTTCCTCAAAGATCTGTTTCTTCAAACCGGCTCGGCTTCACCAAGAACCTACGGAGTATTGTAGGCTTCTCACTGTAGGGCGTCTGCAACCAGCAAAATTATTTCCCGACTGTGTCTGAATTTTCTTAGATAAAACTACTTTTCTTTTTTTCTGCTGTATTCATCGTTTTATACCCCATTGACAATTCATAGCTTTGTTGATGTTATTCAAGTTGTCGAAATGCAAAATGACGATTAAAAAAAAAAACAGACAACGCTGTTTTACATAATGGCCTCACAACTTACATTTGTCTTTTTTCACTCTCTCGTTTCGATTCGTTGATTGATGGATAGTTGTAAATTTCCCTTAATTGATATTCAGCTGAGGTGACGACGATTCGCTTCCCTCGGCTTTTGATTACTGCTCGAAAGCCTCCTCATTACTAGGGCTTTCTGAGCAACAATCAAAATCAGAGGGGACGAAAATGTTGACCGCTGGAAATGATGAAGGTTCTTGAATATTCAGATACATCTCGATGGTTCTTGATCGTCTCGATGGTTTTTCTGAAACATTTTAAAAGGTTGAATTTTTACTTATAGTATAAATTTATTTTTAAAGCAAGTTTTAATAGACAATTTGTGAAAATCAAAAATTTCACGAATTCTAGCTTCTAACTTGAAACTTCCGACTTCGAACTTCGGCTA
>JAQFYH010000648.1:0-11637 GCA_034694405.1 Scolopendrellopsis subnuda
GTAGTAATGTTAGATTTAATTTTAAATAATCTTTAAAATAAGCTCAAGTTGAAATAACGACGGATTCCTTCTTTAAGAGCAAGAAATTCTGGAAGTCACCGTTACTCTGTTAGTTTTTTCTTAATACAAATGGAAGATTACTTAGCTGAAAAATAATAATAGAAATAAGCCATCTTAGGTATAATGGGAATCTCTGAAAGTTCCCTAAACCAGGACCTGTGAACTAACTTACCGATCGATGTGATGTGGATTTTATGCAACAAGGATTTATATGAAATCCCATAAGGTCAAAAAGGGGTTTTTGAAAAACTGTCAGTGTGTTCCTCTAAGAGGATATCATTTCTGCCGTTTTTGGCTTTCTCGTAATTTTTTCAGGTTTTAGGAAAACAAAATGACTATATACTTCACTAATTAATTATGATGGTATATAATTACAGTACCGTATTGAAAATTTTTTATTACAATAATATTCGGTGATAAAAGTGAAGTTTCTCTTGAGCATATTTGGTACTGATTGCTATTTTACATCATCCAAATTGAAATTACAAATGTAAAGTTATCGACTACTGGATACGAATGGTTTTGTTTACCAGCTGTATAAGCTGATAATATATTTTATTGACAGTAATATACTCTGTAGTCATGGCCACTGTATACTGGAAATCTGCGCAATAGCGGGCTCCGTTTTGATAAAAATTACTTCGTCCAATGGCAAAATCAGATCATGCTTCTTGGAAGATACCATTTATAAATTGGATACTTGAAACATATTTCTCTATGCAATCATAGATTGCTGCTATAGCTGGATGCTGAAGTATAGAATTGCGCCGTTGCTATAGCAATATCTCTGATAACCATCTTGGTGCTTTCCAATACACAGTATAACTGGAACAGCATCCAGAAAAAGTACATTATAAGAAAGAAATATTATATCCTAAAACGATTGTAATATTATTCTTTTTATATCATCCTTATTTTTTATGTGGATTCATCTTTCTTTGATACATATCACAGAGCTATATCCCATTATCCCCCGTCGGTTTATATTCAGTATGCCTACATTATCCAGCATTTATATAACTTAATAATATTTTTTGCATTGATACATTAATTTGTTATACCGTAAATATCCATATAAAAATACTTGTTTATTTCATTATTATATGTATATACGCAATATCGAATAATCAATATTTTCAGAAAATTATTTTACAATTAAATAAACAAACATGTATTCTATTCTTTATTACCGTATCTGACAGAGTTTTTAAAAAAAAGCATTTTTGTTGTTTAGCTTGTTTTATAAAAATAAAGTGGCATGAAGTATAGGTTGTGAATGTTAATATTTAGTTCAACGTCATGGTATCTAACGAAGAGGGCTTGTCTAACCATAGTCTAACTTTTATATACAATAAATGACAAGTCCCTTATATGCAAAGCGTGTTTATGACTGCTGTATATCCTATATGTACAGGATATTGAAAAAAAAAACATAGGATTTATCTTTTAATCATAATATTAAGCTTATACTTTTTTTCATGGCTGTATATTTTTCTGGTTCGTCGGTTTAGACAATAATATGCCATGTGAAACTTTAGGCCTATTGTATTCAACACTATGCGATGTTATACTCGCATTTTAATTGATTGATGAAAGTAATTTCAGTTTATTCACTGTACTTACGATATAGTTCCATAATTATTTCAAAAGTATTTAAATTGTGATAAGCATGATTACTATTCCATGAACATACATTTTTTATACCTGCTTTGTAAAAAACCAGCATAGGCTATATTCGATCGAGGAAAGATGCTATATAGGCGGTCGCCATCTTGAGTATGTGGTTTCTCTCATTTCCAAATTTCAAAAACAGAAATTATATGGAAGATTTTCATTTTTTAATGAGAATTACACACCTTAATAATATCCTTTTCCACTTGCTTACTTAATTATGACGACGGTTACTGAACTTACAAAAAAAATATTGAATACCTATTCCTCAGAACCTTACAGGAAAACCATGTATAGAGGGTAAATATAAGTTAGCTGTAAATTAATTCTGGTTAAAAAGTTGCTAATTTTGTGTAATATTGGCTTACCGATAGTAGGCTAGTGACAAAAGTCAAATAATAATTTACAGGTTAAACTAACATTTTTTTGCTATAAGACTTATTTATACAGAGAAGCAAAATCAAGAAATTATTCCATAGAGGACTATAGAGGTTGTCAATTTTTATGTAATTAACACTGATTAGTATAACACATGTTACTGCATAATTAAAAGTTTAGTCTTATGAGGTCATGTTTTTACTTGTGCTATTATGTATATAAGATACTGTATAATTATGTATTGCCTATTGCTTAGTCTTTATTTTGGGATATTAGCTATTTGGAAAAATCATCCTAATATTAACTTTATTAGACTCAGATAATTGAAAGAGAAATCCTGAATATTATGAAATATTAGATTTTTGAGCTCATGTTTTGTTCCATCACAATTACAGACGTGCTATTGCGTTCACATAATACTGTAGAATACATAAAAACTTTATACAAACTTTTTAAAGTTTTATATACAAAATTTACCTTTTACCTACAATATTACGGCAGGTTAATGTTTGAAATAAGCTTTGATGATTGTTTGGCTCTGCTCCATGTCATTATTATGGTCGTATCATTATATACATCAGGTGCCAATATTTTCACAGCATCCTCTGATGCTGTATTTTGTTATACCGTATATAGAGTATGTAATTTTGAATGGCGTCGGTCACGTACATCCAAGTATTATACCGGTATCTGTGCTGTTATAGCTGATTTTTATGATACAGTATAAAAAGGTATTAAAATTATTACCGGTATACTGTTTCCGAAAGTTTATAATAAGTATGTATGGTACCACATGCATTATTCTATTTTATGTTACAAACTTATCCTTGTATCCTGTAAATAGCATATCAACTTATTCAAAAATAAACTGTAGTTAAACGACAGGAAAACAAATGTAAAAATAATTTTTGGATTTAATGGGGATTTGCGTTATACAGTATTGTAGGCTGGATTAGTATATAGGCCTACAATTTTTCCATCCAAACAGCTAACAAACTGTTAGCTGTTTGGAGTTAGCCTTACTATATAATAGTAAGGCTAACTTGTTCATGTCTATATTATACATATCTGTTTCCAAAGTAAACAACATATTAATTTATTGTTGTATATTACGTAATATTGTCTGTAAATCTTTCTTATTATATCATAAGTTTAGAAGAGAATGCACAAAATTGCATACCCATCATTCTTTTAGAATTTAATGTATAGGTACCATGTTGTCATATATATGAAGAATTTGGCTGCTACCGATGCTATCCCTGTAATGCATTACCAATTATTTATATGCTCATTTGTCTTTGGGGTAAAGATAATGGTATTACGTACCACATGGTTCAATACCTCTGAATATACACATCCGTCATTTTCAGAAATTAAAACTATATAGGCCTATGTATGAGCATTGACACTGATCAGCCTTCGTATTCAAATTTATAGAAACAGAGACAACGAATGATACAGCAATCCATATATTAATAGATGAATTTTCGGCGACATAGGTGGGTATATTGATACATTACCCAAGGCAGCATATGACAGAAAATGTTATAGCCTATTCGTCGATGTAATTTAGCTGAATTATATGCAACACCTGTTTCTGATATGGAATATAAGCATAAAAATGCAGCGTACCCTCGAGATTTATAACGAGAAGCACATGATAGGTACCTGCAGCAAGAACTAGAGACTAACAATGGATAAAAGTTGTCGAAAGTTTTAGAAAAGTTATATATTTTCGTTAATATTATACTTTCGGTATTAAAGTTCTGTGTAGATGACATCATACGTGAGTTTAGGAGTCATATAACGGGTACCTTAGTCTCCCTCTCAAACTTCGACACCTTTCCCCATTTTCCAAGCTCCTCATCTCGTATAGGATGCGATGAGCTCACATCTCTGCTCTCCCATTGGTTAAATCTTGCGCTATTGGTAAGGATAGTTTTGGTGTCTATATATATTGCTTCTAACTACCTCGCTCCACCTCTTCTCTCCATAAACGTGGCGGAGATACTCGGTCTTCTTCGCGCATGCGCACGGCGGGCATCTTCACCCTCTCCTTACTGGCTGGTTCTGGCGAAGGACAAGATATATAGAAAGAGCGGTAGGTTCATATAATACATAATATTAAGAAATACCATCCAGCAGAACAAGAGTAGAATTCCAAAGAGAAATTATCTGACTCTTTAGTAATTCTGGCAGGGTTGGGATGTCTGCATGTATTAATATAGTAATGATACGTTGGAAAAATGCCAAGAGATGTACTCTTGATAAAGTTATAATATACACCTGAATTCATCCGCCCAGTAAAACTTTTCGGAATTGTATAATATGATGCCAGGGAACTTTTATTCCAAAGTTTTAGACATCCAGTTCACGTTGAGGCTGTATAACTTCCAAACGTGATTACCGAAGAAAAAGTTGATGACTATAAACTGAGAGACTAATAGATAATTTGTACATATTACTGCTTTTTGTTGTTCACAAGCAGGGTATGATGGCATATAAAACTTCCATCAAACGATGGTTTTTATGTCAGTGTACCTCTAGGCCAACAGAAAGCCTAAGTGAATAATTTGGCAGATATAAAAATGAACAGCACCTTTCAGCAATAGGAATCAAAAGTTTGAGAAAGTAAACTTTATTGACTTTACAACGGTATACATACGAGCAAAACCGTATAATTAGTTGATTTTACGATTGGTAACTGTTTATTTCGTACATAATGGATGTGTAAGAGAAAAAATAGATGGGGTGGGAGCAGTTATAAAGTGAAAATTTTTAAAGGGTAATAAATAACTTGATATTTAGCTGATTATAAGCAAAATTGACATTTATTTCTATAATTAGAGTGACGAGAGAGTGTCCGGTAATTTATTACTGTTTGAGCACCTTCATAAATAAAAAAGACAAACCAGCTATCACGCAGATGGTATAGAATTGACCGACAGAGAAATCTGTAAAAGGAGCCCATTAAAAGCGTTAAATGAGCAAAAATAATCAATTATTCATTCATAGTATTTTTTTAGGCGTTGCCGCCAATCGTAATATAATGACAGTGAACTTGATGATAACTCTGGCTGACTTACATCAGCAGGTGGAATATTCTGTAACGCATTTAGCGGCTATCAGACCATCTTCGAAGAGTTTGATTATTTAAATTTGGATAATGCTTGATTTCTTGAAACTTGAATTGAAATATTAACCTAGATGGCGAATATAAGATTTGCAGACGAGCAAAGATTTTTTTCTAAAAAGACTAAACGAAAACCATGGAAATCTCCAAGATGGGATACCCTAAACAAAACGATTGATAAAATTGTGGAAGGATGGCCCAGGCTGACTGAAAGCTTTACGGCCTTCAGCTTTGGTATGGTGGCGTACCCAGGGTTCGCGACGCTAATTTAATTGGTCGCTGAAACATTCCAAAAAGCAAACTCATTTCTGCAGTTTTTTTTTTTAAACAATTACCATGCTGTCAATAAATACCCTAAAATTGCACACATTTTCAAAAAATCACGGGGCCCCCGTTTTGCTGCTATATCTGCACTAGTAAAAATCTGCCTTGTTTGGCTGCAACAATTTTTGATCTGCTGAAAGTAATTTTAATACTTTGCGTAAAATTAGAAACACTGCAACTAAACTTATCCTGTTATGGGAAGTGGGTTGATGGCCTTTGCCACAAAATAAGTTCGACACCCCTAATCTATGGATGGCATAGACAAATGGATGAAATCGGACAGAAGGTCCATCCAAGGAGGTAAAGTTAGAAGGAGAGGACGCAGTACTACAGATGTTCACAAGGAGCTATTACTGGTGTGACGTCATAATCGCCATATCATAATGTTAAGAATAGAACGCGAGAGCATAATACCACTCTGATACATGCAGATGTATGCAGGAATGCAGCCACAAACAAAAATGTGAATCACCTCCTTGGGCCAACTTAGCACTGAGTGTCTAGGGGCTGGTCCATCGAGGAATTAATGTGTACATAAATATGGGTTCGGCTGCATAGAGGTTAGGGTGCCTGCAACGTTATCTAAAAAGATCACGGTTTCAGCCATGGCCTATACAATATAATTAGGGAAGATGTCCCAATACAAAAAAAAACACACTACTATTTGAGTCAATTCCTGTTGCTGCTTGTCGCGCTCCTCGATATGTTTCTGATTGAGAATACTTGCTTTACTTTAGTAATTCCTCATAGTCTCTGGAATTCTGGGCTTAAATTATGTTAAGATTCTAAGAAGCTATCGATAACGTCTTAAGGGCAAAACTATAAATGCTGTTACGAGCCAATTCCTTTTATTTTTTGCGCATTAGCCTTTATAAAATTTGCATCGAATGGTTATAAACCAATTTGGAACAACATTAGTTTTAATTACCATCAAAGTGCGCCGGTTTATGCTGATGGGAATGCTCTATCCAATTGTCCATCCTTTATAGCAAGCTAAGTTTATTATAAGCTCTTCTATGGTTCGAAACAGGATATTATAGAAAGTAATTCAGCCTTAATTAACTGTAGGTAGTCTGCTTTAACTCGATTATGGGACGAAATGAGCTTTTCTGCTGTTGCTATAGTAGAAAAGAATAGATGCCGGTATAGGTCCATGATTTGCAGACAAACAGTATGTAAGCCTAAAGTTTTCTGTGCTTTATGCAGATTTTATTCAGTTCATAGTGCGTGTGATTGATGCCTTTTATATGATATTATTGTTAGCTAAAATTTGAATTATAAATAACGTAATAGTTATTATTACTAACCCTAATACCTTTAGGCTATAACTTATAGTAAAATTATATTAGGCTACTGGGTATATGCAAGGGTAGAATAAGGACGTCGTAATGTGAATTTTTATTTAAAAAAAGTAGATTGATTCCAATTTCCGATTTAAATCATTTGTGTAGCAAATTATTGTTATATTCTTATTGGAAACCAAAAAAAAAATTGTATTAATTGCGGACAGATATAATCCGTCATACCCCCCCCCCTCCCGTATAATAGGCTTAAACAAAGATACTTGATACGGTTCATTGGTTTTATTCGTTTGTTTTATCTGCCTCTTCTCACGAAACTTAAATAATTATATAATACCAAAAGCTTTTAGCGTTATATTGTACATGACTAGAAGGGGATGAGGGTCATTCCAATCTATACAGATCGGTAATATTCGACTCTCGATCCTTTTCGTTTTGAGTCAAAGGGGTTGTGAATGTCGGAGTCGGAAGCTATATATGGTACGGTTTGTGACATATAATATTACATCAACTCACGTAATGAATTATCAAAATTCTTTAGATCACAATCAGAAAATTCTTGTCAGTTTTTGTGCAGCTCAAATTAAGAAATATTATGAACCGTAATTTTATCGTAATGAAATTTTTTGTTTTTTAATCTGGTGAGTATGAGAGGTGCAATTTTATCGGGTTTTGGTGCGAATTAATTCTGATTTTATAAACGTAAATTACCTTTTATGACTTGGCCATCTCAATTATTTGTAAAATTTCATTCAGTTTACAGGTTTCTGGGTACAAAGTAAGGAAATAAAATTTTCTTAATACAGCAGCAGACATCTCCCCCAAAAGGACGCTATAGTGCACCGTAAGGCCTAATAGCGCGATGCTGTGGGCCTCAAATATCCACGCATTTTATAAAACTGAATAAAATAACAGAGTAGTGTTGTTATCCGTGTATATAAGTGCAATTTTATTACAACATTCCTATACAGCTTCATAATTTATCTGGCTTTTGAGGTAGGTTTATTTTGTTTAG
This sequence comes from Scolopendrellopsis subnuda, assembly GCA_034694405.1. NCBI lineage: Eukaryota > Metazoa > Arthropoda > Symphyla > Scolopendrellidae > Scolopendrellopsis > Scolopendrellopsis subnuda. The sequence goes on from JAQFYH010000648.1 coordinate 7,883, forward strand.
ATGCTAAATTTTTTTTGGATGCAGAAATTTAGAAAGTTTTGGGTGTGTCCTGCTGAGAGGGAGCATGCAAGCGTGAAGTAGAAAAATCGATGAATGTTGCCATCGCATGCAGTATTTCCTGTCCATTGCAGCATAGGAGCATTATAGCAAATAAGATTCTATCTCCAGTCCTTTTGCTGCAATTTTTAATATTTTATTCGCTTTCTTTTTTCATGATTTTAATTAGCTAATATCGCATATTTATAACTGCGTTTTAATTTTTTTTTTTCAAAGTTTGATTGTTGAAACATGGAATGGTGCTGCATCAACTACAATTCTGTACTTCAAGAGAATGATAGCTAGCACTGCAATTTCTTGCGAAATCTGAAAACAAAATTATATTAATAAGTTATACCACTACTCCCACTACATATGAACTTAGATTCCTTGTATATAAGCCAATATCGTCAAGTATGGTATTCCTTACTACGTTGCATCAAAGTTCCTGATTTAAATATCCTGTACAACGTAAAGTTAGAAATCAATTAACCTGAGTTTGGTGCAATCCTACATCATCAGTAAACCAGCGCATATTCATCAGAGCTAATTGATAATAAATCAGACCTAAATCATAATAATTCGATTACGGGAAAATTTCTCAATATGGATATTATGATTTATGATTAATACGTATTTACAGAGCAATGTGTATTGGTTCATGATGCACACTGCTACAATATTACGCATACCTGAATATTTATGGTGCATCTGGTAGCATTTTGAATAATCTATTTCACTTAAATCGGACCAATTGCAATTAGCCTAAACAGCAAGACTTTTTGGACTGAAATGATCAATTGTACTCTTCAATTGTTTTTTTCCAAGAATTCAAAAAGTATGAAAAAAAAAACTACAGTGCCCAGATTACTAAAACCGAATGACTGCTGCCGCTACCATCGCAGCCAAGGATAGAGGGAGACAGGCGACTTTATATGAAAAAGTAATGATTTGGCCGGTTATCACTATCACTTATCAGCAAGAAAAGTAAAAAAAAAAAAAACACTAGCGGGTGCCGCCAGTGGGGGACTGGGACCGGGACAGGAGGAAGCAAAAGTGCTACATAATTATGTAGGTGCTACATATGTGGTGCTACACACGATCACCCGATAATACTTTAATCGTAATCAACCCAGATATTTTACCAGCTCAGCAAGCTAAGACGACTAAATTTATTTTTTTAAGAGTTTCTTGATCCCAGCACCACTTTTAGTAAAACGTACTTGAAGCTTATGAACAGCAGGCAAGAACCACCTTGATGATTGAATAATAAGTTTTCGAGTTGGAGGTTTATTTTTATCGAGTAAGTTACGACCTGTGACTAATTGAGAAGCTCCGCCGTCTTTTTTTCCTTCTTCTCGCAAAGAATCTACAGTACTACTAACTGTACAACTAACTATAAATAAGTAAAACAAAAATTTAGTTTTCATTATTTTGATATGGGAGAGCGTGGATGGCGAAATGGTTAACGTATTGGACTGCCATCAGGCTGCCGACCCGGGTTCAATTCGGGTGGAGGCTGTTTTTTTTTCTCCCTGCATGTACGTCGGAAAGAGAAGGTCACGCTACGCTAGTCGTATTGTGTTGATCAGCACGTTAAAGAGCACTTCACCACGAGATGAAGACCCTAGCTAAATTGACCCTTTCTTGTGACGGAAGGTATTTTGACTATTTTCCCACGTTCATCGTTTCTCGAAGGAGGAACACACCACAAGTATAAGGGATGATGAATGGTAGGCAGGCGCCAAGCCCTAGGAGGGACCTAGGACCACCGCGACCCCTTTCGGGGATAAGCGGTTTTAGAAAATGAGATATTACTTTAATAACTTGTCTCGAATACCTTTAGTTTATTTTCTTATTTCAGAACAGAATAAAACAGCGGTGGTGGGAAATAAGTTCCTTCTGTCTACTATTCGATAGGTGATTTTCAAATTTTGAAAGACCTAGTCTGAATGTTTGAGTATTGCTGAATTATACTTTCTCCACGTTTGAATTTAAGTTGCTGAATTTGTTTCAGAACAACCGCAAAAGAAGATAGTATTTAAATAAAAAACCCCTTCGCGAGTTTTTCTTTTACTACTCGTAGGTCGTGCAGAGAAAACAACTTATCAGGCGTTGCGATGGATTCTGTTATTCAGCAGCCCCGACAGCATCCCTTTCTACGGAGTATAACCAAACCCACTCACAAAATGAAATACCGTATGTGTGTGTACGCGGGGTATGTCTATAGTCATATTGTCGATGTAAGAATATTTTACACATTATCATAACTGCAGAGTTGTTGATACCCGTTAATACTCGGTATTACGATTTCAAATTTAATTTTATTAATGATCCTCATCCACCGTTCAAATGGTCTCAGTAACTTTTTAAAAACCTGAATAAAATAATGTTACGAGATTTTTAATTTCTCTTTGCATGGTAATGATTTTGATAACTTACGTGTAATTTCGCAACGCCAATCGTTGCATAAATATTCGTGATTCAAGTCGAAAATTCTAGTTAAGAGCATTCGCTGGTTTTAATGTTGTTTTTATTAAAGTTTTTTTTTTTTCAAAGAATCAAAGTTTTTTTTTTATAGGATTTCTTGTTTTTAACTAAGATTTTTCAACTGTAACCCACATTTTTCCTTCTTTAGAAGGGTAGTGGGGATTATTGACTACAATAAATAAGCTAATCCCTAATGGCCATTTTCGAATCGATGTATCTAATTTTTGGGACTAATTTGCTATGTAATTACGTTAGAAAATGTACATTCAAAACAGGAAACGCTTCACATTCGGTAAATTATTTTTGTTCAAAATAATGCTCTAGTTTTATTCTAAAAAAGTAAAAGTTATAAACTTTTTCGAAACTAATTCCAAAGTTTTTTTTTCGCTATCTTTATTCCAGACAAGTCTCGGGGGAGAATACGTTCCAAAAGAAACGTTTCCAAATTGTCAAAATAATTTCGTCAGTATACAGAATGTTTATCACAGAGACTCAACTTCAAACGAGTTTTCATCGCAAAATTCCTTTTGCTGAACCATAATGCTGTGCATAGGAAAAATACTCTCTCTCTCTCTGTGTAGAGTTGGAATGGTACTTTAGGATGAAATGTGTCATGGCTGATCTCATTAGTCTTGTCGTTTGTCGACGACAAGAATCTCATTTTCAGAAACGGACTTGTAAACAAGCCGAAAAAAAAAAGAGAGACGACCTCCTGCTGTTGCGGAGTTAGTCAGCACAAATCAGGAAAGTTTTCGAGTTAGAAAAAGGTCCAGTTGACAGTAATGAAGATTATTAATATTCAACATTTTGGCATGTATATTACATGGCGTGCGATCCAGTAGTAAATTTATAAGCCAAAATCTACGTAAGTAAAACAATATCGTTACCAGCCTTGAACACCAGCCCCATTATGTGCAAGGTTGATTCGCTCGCAAACCGCTTAGACGAGAAAGCCCAATGAGGTAATCTCGCACATGTTCTAGGCTGCATCAGCAAGCTATAGAATGTGCAGGGTCGTCCATGCCAGTGGGGTGCGACTGCGAGAATATATCTTATGGTTAGAATCCCGTTCAGAATGTATTCATGTAAAAAAATTTTTTTTTTTTAAATTTGTTCTTCCCGCCGAGCGCCGTTAGGCATGCCGGCTTTTACTTACTTCAATCAAACTGGGTCGTTGCTAGTTTTTAACCATTTCGGGTTCCCAATTACATGCGGGCTCTGGGAACTGA
>JAQFYH010000649.1:0-11625 GCA_034694405.1 Scolopendrellopsis subnuda
CACCACAGTTGAAGACTGGAGGCGCTTTCGATGTGTTCCTATTATCTTGCCAACTCAATTACTGTACGATGTACAGCAGAGAACTAAATAACTTTGGATAGGCTAATACGTATATAATTAATTATATTAGCCTATAATTTATTGCAAAAACGATTAATAAATAAACGATAGTTTATTTATTAATCGTTTTTGCAATATTACGTATTTAATTATAGTAACTTATTCGAATTACATTTACACCCCGCGAAGAAAATATAATGTAACGATTTATTTTGTTTTGGAATATTACCGAGGGTTCTCGAATGTCGTAACACATTTCATTGTGCGATGAGGCGCGTAAACACGGTGTTACATCCGCGCCGAAACGTTTTCTATTATTAAAACGTTTTGTAACGAATAATGAAAGATCGAGCTATTCTAATCCTTCGAAATGAATGATTAAGATATACGCAATAATATTCGTGATAAACACCATTGTTTTTCGGCAGGTGAAACAGTGTTTGTAAATAATTAAAGGTTCAACTCGCAACAACAAAGAAATATTACGAAATTAACGAGTCAATTCCCAGTTAAGATGAACTGAAACAATAATATTGTTCTTCGTAAAAATCTCCGTCCAATTTTATTTGAATGTTCTCTTTATGCGGAGTTGCCGACCGCATCACTGTTTTCGTACATTCACATCTCAAAGAAAACGATATGGGATATGAGCGACAGTTATAGCGTCGTAATAATATCGTTTTCTCGCGTACATTTCACACAGAAAACATTCTATGAGAGGTGCTTCATTAATGTAAAACACAGCTTTTCGGTTTCGCGATAGATGGGATGTAGTAGATAGCGGTATATTTTTAATGTGATTATCTAAAAAGAAAAACGACATAATTTCCTTCGTTTTCGAAATGTCAACAAGAAAGCAACGGCGTTATGTGCCATCTTTCGTGAATAAATGAGGGAGTTCTTCTGCAAAGGGTGATTAACCCTGTCCTTCCAGATACAAAAGTGGGGATGTTGTCATAACGACCCTCGATCAAGAGCGGTGATGTGGAAGGACATTTTGGAATTTACTCGGTACGATAAGTCTTTACAAAACTTCCATTATGCTGGACTTTGATGTGTTGGGTAACGTATAATACAGCATCCCAAGATCGCGAGTCCAAAGCTTACCGACCTTAGGCTGGTTTCTCCAACGCTGATTAGCGCCTAAAAATCGACGATTAAAAGTTAACGGTCGTTTAAAGATAGGATATCCCCATGTTGAAAACGATCGGTAACTTTTAAACAGTGATTAGAGTAGAGTTAAGTAGTAGAGTTAAGTTAAGTAGAGTAGAGTGTAGATTTAATCAGCGTTGGAGAAACCCAGCCTTAGGCTTGGTTCTACCAAGATCGGTTAACGCTTAATCACTGAATAAAAGTTAACGGTCGTTTTTTTAAAGATAGGACATCCCCATGTTGAAAACGATCGTTAACTTTTAATCAGTGATTAAGCTTTAATCGACGTTGGTAGAATTACCCAGCCTTATCCTGTCCTAGGTCAGTTATATGGGTAACACACTGTAACTGTTCTGTTCCCACCTACCTCCTAACAGCAGTTACATTAGACCAAGGGCACCGGTTTTGGGTTACATTGAAGCTGGAAAGATCATCGTTTCAACTATAATCCAAGGTATATAGTCCGAATATTATTTTTCGCACGGTATTTCGAGTGCAACATGCCGAGTGACTCTTGTAACACCCTTTTTGAGCCTCCTTCCCCAGTGCTATTGACCTTTTCTACTGGAAGTACGTTTTTCTGGAGGATAACGCGTTCGCTCGCCAACCTGAAGAACCGAGTTCGAGTCCCGGGCGAGGGTGAAAAACTTGGCGACTACCCGGTAAAGTGAGGGACACGTTTTCTAGAACCCACCACAGCCCTTTGATAACGTTTAATCTGATAACAGTTACCTGGCTGGCTATTTAATAGTTATCAGATTAAAAGAAAACAAAGGGCTGTGGTGGATTCTAGAAAACGTGTCCCTCACTTTACGGTATTTGGAGTAAGGACTCCGATAGTCCGCGCTCGTGTCGATTGTCGCACGTTAAAGAACCATGGAAAGAGTTCTTTCGTTGTGTTCGTGAAGTGAAAGCACCTCCAGAAAACCGTACTTCCGGTACTTCCGGTGTATAAAAGGTCAATACTATGGCAAATAAGCAATTACACATTTTAAGTATACATTTAATTTTTATTTTTATCTTTTAAAAGAGATAACAAATTCACATTGTTTGGTCTTTTTCACATTCACGCGGACAAAAAAAATTATAAATGAAGTGTTTGCAGCTTATTTAAAAAAAAAAACCAAACAGATTTATACTTGCAAACAAATCATTATTTTTATATAATACAAAAGTAAAATTTTGAAAAATGCAATTTACCCTTTCAGACAAGAATTGGGTTTTTTTTTTCCTTTTAAAAATAGAAATAACAGTTTTCAACAACGATCAGCACAAGAAAAAAAAAATTAAATTGTTTTTTTCTCAACAGTTATATCTATTATAATGCACAAATTTTATTTTTCTCATGCTTTCACTGCAAACAAAAATTGATAATTTGCAAGGAATATTAAGTCTATTTCTATGGGTGCACCGAAATTACAACTACGGCCTATAAAAATAGTAGGTTACGCAAGCCGGTAGTTGTAGCTGCTACGTAAGCGCAAAAGGTGCTACTTTTGTAGCCCGTAGTTGTAGTTTAGGTGCTGTTCGCTGTTAAGACCAGTAGAAATACTATCAACTCCCTGATTAAAAAAAAATTCTACACACTAATACAATAAATCACTTAAATTATGACTTGAGGAAAATAATTTAAGGGAATTTGCTTAATTCTTTTCTTTTTAATTTGAATTAAGAAATGGTTCGGAAAATAAATTATAATTTTGTTACATATATACCGACGATATAATTATATACTTTTTTTGATGAAGCTATAACAGATTATTCGCGTCGAAACACAAGAATTTGTTTTTTAAAAATATCTATTTTAATCGGTACCAGCCGACACATTTTTTTTTCTCTAAATCTAAATCGTCAAGCTCAGAAAATATTACAGGTACTAGTTTTTTTATTTTTAATATATTTTTTTTAAATTAAAAATAACGACGAAACTTCTTCAAGAAACTAATTTTAAGACTTCCGATTTGAATGCTTCGTTTAAATGACGTCGCGATCCATTTTACCAATCAAATAGTTGCGTTAAATCACGTGGTAACGACGTACTTTTTGGGCGAATACGCATGTATTTAAAGTTTAAACCAATCTTTCAAATATATATACGCGATTTGATTGGAAAAACATCTTGCAACGTTATTTTAAACGATGGTTGTTGCTCTAGTTATAGATATCGTTAGGTATTTGCAATTACAAATATTCACCTCTGAATTTAACAATTAACCTTAAAAAAATTATACCAGTTGCCTTACAACAACAGCTTTTTATTTAAATAATATTATATTTCATTGTTTATGATATTTTTACGAGTATTTCGACGCGAATATCGATATCTTTAAAATATCGATATCTTTGAAATATCGATTTCTTTTAAAATATTGAATTTTCCGATTCAATTATTTTTTTGGACCATAAAAAATAATGTCTTTCTCGCTAATAAAATAATTCTCTATTTATACCGAATATTATTATTATTTTTCGTCATTTTGGGATAATTTACAGCAAGCCAATCGTTTTTTCTGATGAAAATAAAGTGTTAAAAATCTTTAAAGGAGGTTCGAATTAATATGTGCAAAAAAAATCGAAGCCTACGTCATTCTGAAAATATAGTTTTTTATATTTTTATAACATTTTTTAAAAATTAAATTCACACCCTTTAGCCATGTAATATTTATATTTTACAGGATTATTTTTAAAAGTCTATTTTATTTTAAGTACTGCTGTGATTTCTACTAAAATTCCAGATATTTCTAAAACCCTAAAATTCTATTTATTATTAAAACTTTTTTGGGGGAAATATAAGTTTTTTTTTTCTAAAATCTTTACGACTGGACTAAAGGTTTCGTGGGTATATTTTGCACATAATTATAGGCTCATAATTATATTTCATACGAAAATAAAGTGATATTATTTAGCTAATTATCTTACAGTTTGATATTAAATCGGTATTTTACGACAAAAAAATATTCTAAATGCACACTATTATTATTTAAAAAAATTATAAAACAATTTTTTTAAATATAATTTTTTAAAATAGAATTGTAAACCAAGAATTCTTGGTTATAAAATCTATACAATTATTTAATTTTTTTTATTTAATATTTAGCAGCTTTAGCTGTGAAAAAATCGTCATTTTTTTCTGTGTAAATTAATTTTTTCCCTCGGTTTTTAAATGGGATATTCGCTCTACCGTATTTTGTGTCCAACCGTATCCACCATGGTAACCGCTTGTCTTACGCTGGTTACCATGGATACGGTGGAACTCAAAATGTGGTAAAGCACTATAGCTTAGTTTGTGGGGATACTGAACGATCTACGGAGTATATTAGTATTTAACACAGAGTTATTCCAAACCACGTAGTCACAAATATATTAGCTATTTATAGCTCAAAATACAAGTAAATATCTACACAACAACAACAACAACAACAACAACAAAAATAATACACGTCATCATAGAAATCAAATTACATACGTACGTATATATGCATTTTTTTAATAATTACTCATATACGCATATATTATTATTTTATACAGCATTATTTAAACATTTTTCCCCTTTTTTTTGAAAATATTAATATTTCTTCCATGCGCATGCGCAGCAGAAATCGCTGGAGATCAAACAAAAAAATTATGAGCGTTTCAAACACCCACTAAAAAAAATCCCATTTTTAAAATATGTCGATCTCATGTTTAATCTTCTTCTTTAATTGCCAATTTCAATTTTTTTTAAAAAAAAATATTTCAAATAATAAAAAAAAACACTTCAAACACTTTATGCTCTTCTTGTAAAACCAACTGTTTCAAAATTATCTGTTTTTTTTTTGTGAGTTTTTTTTTAGTATCACGCTGCTCATTTTTTCTTCTCAGTAAAAAAAAAACAAAAACAAAACGATAAAAATCCTCACGAAATCACATCATACGTGTCATGTTATAACCACTTTTTCATCACAAAAAAATCTAGAATCTTCCAGAATATCCTCCAATATTTTTCTTCCCAAGAAAATTCTAACAATGTGTGGGGTATTTAAAAGTAAAAAAAAAAAAAGAGAAATACTATGTTTGTCTTTTTGTATAAAAAAAATTTATACTGAGCAAAAAGCGCCTTAAATTATGTACAAAAAAACCTCTTTTTTTTTCTTTCAACCATTTCCAGCAAGATTGTCTCGAGATTTTCACTAAAAAATATTCACAATAAAACTTCCTTTTATCTTTATAAGTTAAAAAAACTCTTTTTTTAATCACTTTCCGCTCCACTCATATTATTATTATTGTGAGCATTTTCGTCCGACGACATTTCTGTCAAGCTGTCCTTATTCTTGAGCAGAATTTCCTTCAGGTTGGCCACTTCCGAAGCCAATTTGAAGAGTTCCGATTTGAGGTGACTGTTCTCCGTCACCAGACTGTCCGCCTTTCGGTGATTCTCCGAATCCACCACGTGTTTTCTCAGGTCCTGCGGCTCCTCCGCTCTTTCGCAATCCTCGTCCCCGCTCTCGTAACCCGGACTCCGCTCTCCGTTGAAATCGTCGGGCTCTGGTTTGAGGAACCCGTTGGAAGAGGGATGGTAGTGACTAGGGTACGGGATGTACTCTTTCGCGTCGCTCAGGTGCGACTTGTGTCTGAGCTTGTGTGGTAAGCTGGACGACTGTTGGTTGTTACTGGACACGTACGGGTGACCTGCTCCGCTTCCGTCCGAACCCGGGGATCGGGTGCTGCTGCTCTCGTCGTCCCCGCTCGAAGTGTCGTGATGGTGATTGGGGGAGAGTCGGGGCGAACCGCGGTCCTCTAAGTACGGGTACGCCTGTCGTCCTGTCTCGTCGTACACGTAAACGCCGTTGCCGTTGGTGACGGGCGCCCCGGTGTGGCTGATGACTCCGATGTGGTTACCGTTCTGGTGAACGGAATCGCCGTTCTCGTGGACGTGCCGCGCGCCGAATGATATGTGGTGGTGGTGGACCTCCTGGGGATGAATATTATGATTGGGATGCAGGAGGTGTCCCGCTCCCGAACTGGGGTGATGCAGAGGTACCGGAGTTCCCCGGGTGGGACCGTCCACGCCGTTGCTGAGATCATGTTGGGGGCTGGCGGGGGAAGGGTATCCGCCTTTCCCGTTCTGCACTATCATTTGAGCCGGGCCGTGCGAGGCTACGAGTAGTGGCCGCATTGGAACGGACGCCATCGACGTCAACACCGTCGACGGTCCCGCCGGGGGAGCGATCCCACCGTTCCCGTTGGACATCCCCGACAGTAGCGGACCCAGGAGCTTCGTTCTCTTGCTGAGGTGCAATCCCAGTTGATCGTTGGCCGGCATCTGGATGGACACGTTCTCCGGGTTGATCAGACTGTCGCCGTGGATTCCGTACCTCTCCTTGATGGCCGTCAACTGCGCCTTCAGGATGGCGTTCTCCTTCGTCAGTTCCAGGACCCGCGTTTCCAGCACCATGTCGTTCAATCTCCTCTTTTCGCGGGACCGTTTGGCCGCCTCGTTGTTCCTTCTCCGCCTGTCCCAGTAGCTGTCGTCCTTCTTGTTGTCCGGGATGAATTCCCGCTGTTTCCGGGTGCTGAACATGTCCTTCTTTCGGGACCCGTTCGACATCTCCATGGGAGAACCCGGGGACATGTTCATGCCGCCGTCGGACCACACCATCTGTCCGTTGGGGCTCCGCGATCGGTCGTCGTAATTGTGTCCGTTGAACAGCGACGACGAGTGGCTGTGAGACACCACGGCCGTGGACATGATCTCACCGCCGTCCTCCGTGGGGGAGCGGCTGGAACTACCTCGACTGTGGTAAGCCGGGTCCGAACCTTCCGACGAGTCTGTGTCGTTAGTTAATGGCGAGGAGGAACGCTGACGTTCTCGAATACTATTATTCTGTTCGTTGTTGACTAGGTGAGGTCTGGGCGAGGTTTCGGTTATCATAATTCACCTTTGTCATCTGAAATCAAACAAAACAAAATTCCTCTTATTAAAAAACTCATTCTTTTCGAAGAAGAGAGAACATTTTTAAAGGAAGAAGTTATTGAATCAATCATATCTTCCCCGCTATGTTGAAAGACGCGAAACAAAGATTGACAGTTCTTTCTCCGCCGGATCGGGGAAGATTATGATTTCTACAAGACTATACCATTCACAAAATTTGTAGAATATTTTGTTAGCATATTATTACGAAATTGTGATGGAGCCCTTAGTTTCGTTTTATTTCTTTCTAGGTAATCACAATTTCAAACATCAACACAAACGCTTTATGGGGCTACCTGCCACACTTTATTTCTACAGAATTATATTTCTTTGATCGTATATTCCTCCGGTTTAGAATCATTATATTTCTCACCCTCGGCCTCGTGGCGATTGTAAGTTACTTTAAACTTATATAATATTCAAGAAAAAGTCTATTCGTCGGTACATACAGGAGCTAGATTATGATCACGTTCTGGAATAATGTGATCATGGTCCATCGAATTACGTTAACGACTTCATATTTATCCTCGAATTATCAAAACCTTGCTAAAACAGTCTCAATAGCCCATTTAGACTTTTTTTTTAAAAAAAAAACTGGTTTAGTTTATAAATATATAATTATAAATATTTATGAAACTATGTAAAGAGTCCAACGTTAATTCTTTCAAAATCTCCACAGACAAATCTAATTCTGTGAAAACAGTAGAAAAACAAAAATTAAACTAACCTGCTGAACTCGCGATTTATACAACATCGCGATAAAGTTCCCTATATACCCCGTAGTGCCAACGTCTTTCTAACCGTAAACATAATAATCCTCGGGTCTTTCAACCTTACACAAGTCTAGAGCATCGGACCAAATCGCAGCCAATGACATCTTTACCGCGGCTAACGGTATATCCCCAAACACACATCCCCTGTTTCATTATTCATTTCGAATATATCAGCATTACAACCGAATATTACGTCTATAATAACGATTATTATACAACGAGGGAACTCTAATGTTATTGTTCAGCGTGTATACGGCGAACGTATTTATGCTGATCGACAAGTGCCGGCGTTACGAAGGCAACCGCCTACGGGGCGTCAGTGTGTTGAAGGAAAAGTCATTTTACCAGGGGTAGGAGGTAGGGGGTAGGGGTTTTACCAGGGGCCAGGGATATCTACCCCTGGTTTTACCAACAGAAAATACTCGTAAAGTTGACTCTCGGCGACGAAGAGGATGGACTCGCTATCTCTATGGGGCACGCTCCTATAGCTCCATCATTCGGGAGCGGATGGAACAATCATAAAACAGTCCGATATTCAACATAAAAGGACGGTAGTGTTTTAGGGGCGTCAATAGTTGCCTAGGGCGGCACTTTTCGTAGCACCGTCACTGCGATGAACGGCCGATCAACGATAGTAAGTTATAAGAGATGCAATTCGGGCATCGGGATATTTGAATAGAAATAATCGTGATAAGATGCAACAGCGTGACTGCTGTAACCTATTAAATCTTTTTGTCATTCCGATGATACAACGCGTGGATGCAAATCAACATCATTCACAGAGAAATCGACAGCGGCGTTAATTGTGGTGATAATTATTTTTTTAAAGTTTTGTCATTCATGACAGCAGCGATTTGAATATACGATTATTGCGGTTGGTCAATTATCACCTGTTTTCTGCATTAGGTTGGTAGGTGGCACTAGTGTCAAGCTGAATTGCGCATTAGTGTTGATCGTCATCTGTTTATGCATTACGTTGGTAGGTGGCGCTAGTATCAAGATGAATTACTGTTTGTCACGTTATCATATTTCTGCATTACCTTGGTATGTAGCGCTATAGTATCAAGGAACTACGTGACGATCGAATTCCTACTGTACGTAAGTTACACGATATGCGTCGCCATCTAGCGGTAAAGAAAGGACATATCTGTCGATCGCTGCACGCATGCATAAACGCATTCGTGATATCATTAAACTTTTAAGGTTAAAAAAAAAACTTGAGTAATTATTAAAATAAAAAAAAAAGAATTATTACAATAATAATGACAAAACGCAAGGCCGCGCAGACAGGAATAACTCCTCGTCAATTCCGGTTTCGAAGGGTAACGACATTACGTCTGTTCGGAAAAGTCCTTGTTTCTCGTCGCGTCCTTTAAACAATAATTTAATATTTTTACACAATAAACACGTTATAACTGCATGCGATGGTCAAATCTTGGGGGTGAAACCTTCGAATCGTTCAACGAGATATAATTTCCGGTTTTATCATTTGAAAACAATTGTAAAATATTGAGAATTCAACCCTGACCCCATCGCGTCGCTGAGACAACGATGACGTCCGCAAAATAATGCGCAAGGCTGCCATTTATTGGGAGGTTGTCTGAGGGCGGCCATTTTTTTGGTTCTGCAGTAAACAACAAATAATGGGACCAATTCACAAAACTTTGCTAGTTTGCTTAGTCGTAAATTTTGTCTTAATTTCTCGCATAATTTTTCTTTGGTTGTTTCGTCTTAATCTTAAAATTCCGTCTGAAGAAAATAAGTCTGTTTTCTCAAATTAACTTATGCGCAATGCTGCAAAGAGAGGTTCTAGCAACATGGCTCTCTCTTAATTTTAAAATTCTGTCTGTACAAAATAAAGACTGTTCTCTCAAATTATGCGCAATATTGAGCCAGATGCAAAGAACCATCTTTCTCAATGGGCCCTATTCGCGTCCATAGCTAAAGTAATATAAGGAAAGTACGGTAATGTAGACTTATACCAGATGCTTAGACGTGAATCTCACCCAATTATTATCTTTTACTGGGAAAACCTAGCTCGGGAATCGAACCTTAGAATAATCGCATAAAAAAAGAATTATGCCGATGATCCGCCCAATTTTTTTTTTTAAATCTAAAAAGCTTCTATTTTTAACCCATTTTTAAGTGGTAATGGTGCATGCGGTAGTTTATATATCGCCGAAGCTGCAGTTAGACGACCTTGACACGGGCGGGAAATATATCTATATATATACACACACTTCGCAGAGATATGAAAGTAGGTCAGAACCGTCTGGCTTCCGTCACAAGACGGTAACAGCAGATCAATAACTTACATTCCGGAGTTGCGTCAGTGCTTTTGGGACGAATAAAAAAAGAGTAACAATGCGATCTATTATCACCTTCCACTTTGGGACGCCACGTGCTGAAGGAAAAGGTTTAGGCGGTTCCGGATTTGTAATAAGAACGCATTTAATTGTTTCCTAGTTTCTTCCCCCACCCGGTGAGAGGCAGGAAGATGCAGCGAGGGGGGGGGGGGGACAATCATTATGTCACACTTGTATAATATGCAGCATAAAAAAATTCAGGAACGACCATTCACGAAACAACGTCGCTAAGTTTGTTTCGCTGATACCAGGACTAAATTAACACGGAATACCGGACTGGTTCCGATCAAGTTTTTATCTTAGGGTATAAAACCTAAGACAGATGTAGCCACGGTCAAATACACGTCCTCAATATTTGAGTACTGTTGCAACAGCGAGATAACGGTTTTCAGTGTGTAATTGGCGTGCGTGGAGTCCCGCTGTTGAGAGAAAACGAAACTAGACGATTGGTCCAAGAGTGCCGTATAGAGTCCTGCAGGGTAAACGTAACTTATTATCATACTAACTTCTTTTCAGTGATGAAATTCAGAAATGACTAAATCATTCAAATAAGCTTTAAATAGATTTCATTTCATAAGCAATCGAGAATTACTTAGTTGCTTTTTAAAGACCTCTCTCTATCACGTCTAGACTCTTGTTGTAATTATGCAAAACCGCGCTAACGAAAGAATGTATCAGGGGGATAATCAAAGGCCTTGGTGTGGCGTAAAAGTCCTTGGAAGTGCAACGTAACCAACAGATTACAGCTTATAATAAATATAGTTCTATTATTATAATCCTCTGTATTTTTTTTAACCTTAGAATTCGCACCGTAATTAAATGAGAATTTATTCAATCATCTGGACGGAGAACCATAAATAACTTACGAGTTATTTTGTCTCGTCGCTGCTGATTTCGTATCAATAACCATGCACTCGAAAGAATTAAGCTCGGTTTTCACCGCTTCCGCCGCGTTGCATTTTACAGCTCTGATGGACGAACCCCGACGTTCTCAGAATGTGATTGGTCAACGCGAAGGGAGCGATGAAAACCGAAGGTGGGTTTTCACAGCGTCCATAAACGTTGCGTTCGTTTTATCGCTCTGATTGGTTGAATACCGACATGTCATTGGTCAAATGCAACGCGACGGAACCGATGAAAACCGACCTTTACTACAAGAATTCCGGGACGAAATCAGAAAAATATACACTTCTTCTAAATTTTCCCCCGCTTTTTTCTTAATTTTAAACGCGTAATAAAAACTAACGAATGAATTATTAAAAACTTTTTACAGTTGTTTTAATCGAATGTATATGTAGTAAATTACGTGACGTTTTTAATAAAA
>JAQFYH010000650.1:0-11619 GCA_034694405.1 Scolopendrellopsis subnuda
AATAATAACATTTAGAACAACTAAAAAAAAATCCAATAAATGAATCTTTATTGGATTTTTTTTTAGTTGTTCTAAATGTTATTATTATTAATATTATTTTTTTTTTCAAAAAAAAATGTCTCCTCATTTTTCGGAAAAAAACGGTATTTTTCGTTTTCTTCCCCTCTTTTTTTTTTCGAAAAAAGGACCGTTTTTTTCCTTCCTTTTTTTTATAGGACCTACTGGGTTTTTTGGAACCCTATCTTTTTTATCAAAAACCGAAACCGAACCGAAATTTTTAACAAAACCGAAACCGAGTTTTCTGAAACCGACACAGCACTATTCTTTACCCGAGATACCATGACGTTCAAACCCCGGTTTTACCATATTCTGGATCGCGGGGAGGTTGCAAAACCCTCAACGATTGCCCTTGGATCTACGGAATTAATTCATTCTGATTAGATATTTTGCTACTTTTGACTAATAATTTAATTTGCTGTCTTACGATAGGGGGGTGAATTTAATTTGGAAAGACATGAATCATATAATTTCGAGTGCTGGCGTCGGTGTCATGACGGGAGAGTGACCATTTTATTTAACTTGATCGAGGAGCAACAACGTGTTTGGAATGACAAGAGATCAACGCGACAGAACGATGATGGTCATTTTATTTAATTTGACTGACCAACAGACTTGGTCCTCCTTTAAATTTAACTGACATTATCCATTAATGCTTCTAGCAATTCGACCGTGTTTGGGGAAAAGAGCGTATTTCAAGATACGTTCTTTTGGCGTAAAATGCTTTTTCGAGCTTCTCTAACCCCCTAGGTTGATGTTCTATGACGTGATTTTTTTTCCCCCAATAATAAGCGAGATAGGTATAGGCTGAAAAAGACCTTAACATGAAAAGTATAATACAAAAATCTAGGAAACAATTAATTTCTAGAAACAAGTATTTTTGAGATACGTGCTTTTGCCAAAATACGGCCGACCTTATCCCAACCTTATATCCCAGCAAGTTTACAAATACGGCTTTAAGCGAGTGCACTCAATTAATTTTCGCTGCAGCAGCGCATCAGGCAGCAAAAGTTGCAGTGGCAATCACGCGAGCGGCAGCATTTGCTTTTATTTTATTGTCGCTTTTACCGTCGGTTAATGATGAAAAGAGAAACAAAAACTTGTTCTAAGACCGAAAAAAAAAACACAAGCAGCCACCATAAAGAGTATTATATAAAATCCTCTGCAAGAACTGCTGCAGAACAATGAAAGCCGTTTGTTTAAACCTGAGAAAAATCTCACGAGCGCGTTTCACTAATAACGACATTCGCTAATAACGTTGTTGCTATAGACGAGAGGCTTCTCATTATTTCACCAAATTAACTGTTTATTCTATAGAAATCCGTTTTCTTGGATTTAATTGTTTGCGTCGACAGAGGAGAGAAGAGGAGATGGATGGCACTCTTTTCTCTTCACTGCACATGAATAAATAGTAGCGGCCCGGGTCAAGAAGAAAACGTATTAAAGAGCTTAAAGTAATTTAGTGCATCCGACACTGTGGTTGTAATTCTTCGGTCTCTCTGTTGTAAGAACTTTTTTTTCTAAAAAAAAAAAATCTGGAGCTATTAAAATTATTATCATTATACTCTCTCTCTTTCCAGAAAACAAAGAAATATACTGCGCGCCGAAACAGTTGCTTCTCCAACATATTTTAATCGTAGAACGTATACTTTTAAATTAAAATAAGTCATAAAACAATATGATAAATTTTTAAAGTAATAAATTTTACGGAAAACTTTGCATTAGATAACTTGTGATGGCAATAATAATTGTTCGCGCGCGCACACGACTTGGAATTTAGATTATTACCATATTTTAGTGATGACTGTGTTGCCGTGCTCGATGATTGATATCACAGCTGATATGCAACATGTAATAAATAGCCCAATAAATAAAGTGATGGGCATATAATAATAGCATGGGTCATGCAATACTCGAGAGAACCATCCGCAATAAATTATCACGGATTTTATCAAATGCTAATCTCTGTCGTTATATAACTGCACGAACAGATTGATATTTTCTGCGCAGTGTTCTATAAAGGAACGTATAATGCACGGTAGATTTTTTTTTATTTTCCACAGTGAAAAAACTAATTATATAGCACATTTTCTTTTAAAAAAAGTATGGCGTATTTTATTGTAACGAAGTTCTTATTTTAACAACCTCAATTTCTGTGATATAAAAAAAAGAATCCTGCAATTTAAGCGGAATATGTTTTTGTACTGTATAAGAAACAATGTCTGATGCTCGGCGAATAAGAATTTATTATCAATAACTTTTCTATAGGACTAATAAATTCTAACTAGTCGCAAATGGCATGTACAAAACGTAAGTTTTCGATCTTTATTCAACCTTTTACAAAATTCGGTTTTACCAATCTGCCAGAATCTGTGAAACCACAGCAATACAAATAATGTTCCAACACGTATAGTACCCACTACCCAGAGGTACCCATGTATATTTTCATGGAGAATATGGAAGAGAATATTCTGAATCAAGTTCCTTTCTGGCTTCTCCCAAAATTCAATTGTCTCCCAAAGAAATTTTGAACAACATAGGTCCTATCACCAAAAACAATCTCATTGTCTTGTCGCCGCTCTGAGAATAGACACCCTTTGCTTAGAAACACAGGTACCCCAGTGCCACCTATGGAATCCCATGTGCATAAAAGTTGAACGTAAAACTTTTGCGTGTTAATCGCAAAGAATACCAACTGTTTTGTTGATTTTACTTAGGAGGTAATAAACTTCTAAACTATTAACGAAGTAAGTTTAGTAATACGTTTAATAATAACTTAACATGTTTACGAAGTAAGGATTAAAGTAAATTTTAATGGAAAACGAAGAGATATAAACATGAAGCTTTATTGAAGTGCTTGATGGTGTTAAAGTAGCCTGTAATTCCCTTTTTAAGAATTATCAGCTATAGCTTTAAAATAATGGATGAGTTAATTAATACAACGCCAGCCAGAATGATACAGACAAATCGCTGACGCGTAACATTAATCGAAACGATAGCGATCATAATCGGCCATTACCTGGTTTGTTAATTTCGCTACTGGTCTATATTATACGAGATCAAACACGCAACAATTAAACCAGATACATTTAAAAGATACATTTTCCGGCTTCGCTCTGCTAACTACAAACAAAAGTGGGAGCAGAATGATATTATTATATGATCGCAAAATGCTCTTTCTCTGTAATTAATGTTCGTCTCGTAATGCGACGCATTACTTTCATTTACTGGTTACAATTTTAAAGCTTCTATACGTTGATTAAATGTCGGGAGCAATCAGGTTAAAACATGTTTCTTACGATTGCAAACAAATTGAACCATTTTCCATCATGAAGCACGAATGTCAGACCGGCGGCGGAATTGACTCGAGTTTTCACATTTCGAATGCGAGATTAAAATATTGCGAGTCGACAATTTTTTGTCAATATGCGTTTTTTTCCAAATGGAGACTCGGCATCGAGACGAGTCGAGACTGCTGGTCGAGACTACTCACTACTTGGTTTCTCGGCCTTTTTCTTTACGTCTCAGTAGCTGATCGGCTTCGAGACCGGGTTCGAGCATTCTCCGCTTTTGTAGAAGTTTCGGCTATACGTTAAAGAGTGTCGAGATCGAGACTGGCTAATCTCGATCTCGACACTCTTTAACCTCTAGCCCAGATTTATGAAATAAAAAGTCTAGGTCGAGACACAAAAAGCGGAAAAGATTCGTCTCGACGTCTCGAAGAGTCGATGCCAACCAGAAACGTAAAGAAAAAGGCAAAATTTAAGCTAAAAAACCAAGAAATTAAGTAGTGGTCTCGACCAGTCTCGATGCTGAACCCTACTCGCACCCGGACCACCTCCTCCCCACTGTGTTCCCTGACGCTCCCTATTGAAGGTCTCCTATTTAATTGGTCAGTGACTGCTTTTGAACATAACCACGTCTTGTGCCATGAGAAATACGTGGAAAGAAACTTTAAAAAAGAATATTTACCTGACATTGATAATCAGCTTCGTCCTCTAAGGTGGCATTGACTATTTTGAGGTGATAATCTCCTCCTGCCATATTTCCTGCTATGGAATATCGTGGATAACCTGGTATCGTTGGGTCGAAACCTGCAAAAGAAAGAAACAGTTTTTAATAAGACATGTTATCGATACAGACGTCGAATAGGCATTTAACAAATTTTTTCATTTTGAAAAGTCGCAGTTAACTTACACGATAAGATCGTTTAAACTAAAACAATCTCTAACTCAAAAAAATGTTGCTGTTCTGTCTAGAGGAATACAAATTTATAGGCTAGTCTACACATTTAATCCTTTCACACAAAAAAATCCACTTTTACAGCTTTGTAAAAGCAATTAAACGGGTATGGTTCAGTTACCAATAACCATAAACAAGTTTTTAACCCCTATAAAGTGCGTGTATTTTAATTTGCAGTTTAAAATTACTTAGGGTTTCTGTATAGAAACTTGACGTAAGTTTTTTTGGTAAGAAAAACGTTCTACTTCGTAAAATTGTTCGTTCGAACGGCTGTGATCCGTCCATGCAAACTACGCGAACGTACTTTAGAGTACTCCATAGGGTACAGCAGCCGCGCCAAGATATACTCACAGCCGCTGATCAATATTTGGTCTAAAGTAAACCATCTGATATCCTTTTGGTATCAATGAACCACGTGAAGCTGTCAGACCTTCTCAAATTAATATGATTATATTTTAATATAACACATTAATTATTCATCATGCTAAACACCATCTCTCGAAAGAAGAAATATTTTGCTGCAGCAACTAAAGGGGCTCTCGCACACGTAGTGTAATTGGCACTTGCGAGAGAGCTAGACTTGGGCTAACTCGCGGTAATTTTGACAGCCATCTCATGAATAAATACTGAGTAAAAATTATATTAATACTGTAATGAAACTTTTCCAGAAATCCGACTTTAATATTCAGAAGTCATTGACCCTATGCGTATGTACTTTTCGAAAGGACATTTCTCCAATACTAACTATTCGATCGTTTTAATATTCTTGCGTATTACACTAATTTGAAATGATCGAATACAGCGACATATTTATTGGTTACATGTACTTTTAATCCCACGAGTTACACCACAGTCCACAGCCAACGTTTTTGCAACTTCTTAATACCATTTTTATGCACGATCTTGTGGATTGATCAGTGAGTTGCGTGTCTTATACTATTTGGTCCATCTCATTGGTAAAATGTAAGTTAAATCAAATGAGCATTATTCTCAATACAGCATTTCTGGAATTCAATAAAATGCAGAGTAAGTATAATTCGGCTAATTCCAGCAAATACGTTTTCGCTGACTTCCCCAGATCTTTTTTTCTCATGCGTTATGCATTTTATAAATTTTAGAATTCTCTGTTTATGGACTATACCATGTTATGCTCGCCCAACACTTTTCTGGAATTACCCATCGAAAGAGAATGAAATGAAATGGTGTAAGCAATCATTGCTGCAATGTATAGAATTCTATTCTTATCCGTATAAGGAAACCTGCCTTGTTAGGACATGGTTTATTTTTCGAACATTTATTCAATTTGCAAGAGGCATATTGTGATCTATTTTTGCCGCAGGATACAACATCGAGTTACTCATTATTACTACAACAAACATGTCCACTTATTTTATATATATAAGAGTGCCGCCCCAGCATCGCAAGGCAGCAAGCCTTACTGAAGCCAATTGCAATTTATTTTGCAGAGCTGGATCGCAATGGATTATACTGTATATCGCTGCTAAAATGCTTTCAGACAAAAGAACAAAATAATTTCCGCATTGCTCCGAGGGAGGCTGCCCATTATCCTTGCTGGACACATGATGTCTGTTAATTTGTTTTTCCTCCTTTTTATGTTATGTGTGCGCTCTCTGTACATATATACGAATTATATAGCCCAAGTTTCTTTCTCAATCTTTTTATTCGTGTTATCGATATTTTCTCACCATATCAATATTCTCGAGTCGATATGCCAGTTACATTAGTCATAACATTTTCTGCAATGAAAAGTCTCTATAATATAGTACCTATACATACAGCACTCTGGGATAATTATACCAAGTTTCGGTTCAGCTGATTTCTGATATGGAATTTTCATTCATGAGTCAAGACCACCTTTGGACTATATAAACTTGCTTTTGTTGAGATTATTAGCACATGCCAAACGTGTGAAACTAATTGCACGCAGCACAAAATAAATAATTTCAAACCAAAATAAATGACGCAGCGTATATATAATAACGTTTCTAGAAATCCCGTCAATATGGTATTCCCAGGTACAGAACTGAGCATTGATAACTCAGCGTACAAACTCTGACCGAATTAGGCTCCCTATATGCGTGTTGAGAGATAAATCATTTCCAGTAACTTTTCAGCAGTGACTTCATTTTGACTATACAGTGTCGACATTTAAACAAGCCGAGCAAAAAAAGATCAGACTTTGTCAACAGCCCCGCTGTCACATAATTATAGCGAAGTCGAACAATAGAGCTCGTTTTCACGGAGCCGAGACCCATGGTTTTCGCATCGGTATCGGCTCACCGACATAATCGATTCGCATTTCACATCCTGAGAATAAACCTGTGTGGAAGAGAGAGTGACCAAAATGTTGGCCTGGCCGAATAAAATGGACAGAAAGAATTCTCTTTTGCAGAGCCCGTAACTGCCGTGGGGTTACATTATAGAGACCACCGAGAAGCCGAGAATTCGCATAAACTCTTGACATGCGTAGTGTTTAACGACCGTCTTGCAATAACGGTGTTAAAACGCACCGAAACTCCTCGGCCCATGGTATTCGAAACTCATGCCTGGGCTTTCATCCGCAGTGATACGCGCGGAGGTGCATCGTTACGCTACCTATATAGATCCACCCCCACTGGCTTGGAATTTAGCCATTTGTTTTCCCAGAACGACTCGGCATACCTATAATACTCCTCTGCCGTCGTCTCTCGATGCACGTTGGATGAAAAAAAGTTTTTTTTTTTCGTGAAAAGTTCGGTCCCCGAATATGATAATGAAGATATTACGTATGTGGTATTTAAATTTCGGATGGAGAGTAGACGGTATTTTTAACTAATAACGAAAGAAATGCTAATGGATTTCTAGCTGGCTTATTGTAAAAAAAATATATGTAAAAATTCCTGGGTTCTCCAGAATGGTTCTATTTCAACAATGTACAGTAAAGGGTGGTCGAAAATGAAGCAGAATACTGCTTCTGAAAAATTCTAGATTGGAATTCGCAATTTGCGAACTGCATGCCGAAATGCGAAAATCTCAACCCAGAAAAAGAAAACTGAAAAATTACTCGTTTTCCGTATTATAAACGAATAAAATATTTACAATCGTTTAGTTATAGTAAATTCCAAGTGGGAGGTTTTAGCTTTTTTTTTAAAAAAAAAGTGGATCACATGTTCCCAGAAGCCACCTGTTAGCGCCTGCCGTGCGAATCCTCACCAACTCCTCCTCATTCCGCGACCCCATCGCAGTAATGCCAAGAATGGAAAAAGAAGAATACAGTGGATATATGATTGTGGGGGAGGGTGTTGGAGACGTGGAGTCACAGTTTACTTGTTCTCCTCCCTGTGGATTCATCCTTTTGCTAAACATAATGCTAATACTATAGTAAGTTACTATTATAGATTTAATGCACAAATCATCATCACCTATATCGAAATAAATTAAATAAGGAAGCTGTTAAGCGAAATCATCAATATTATTCTATACCATCAGCACAAGGGCAGCTCTATGACAGAAGAAGACAGCGAAACTTTTTGCATTTAAAACTTTAGGGAGATGCAGCTGATTTTTTTATATCGGCAAGCGTGGTCAATGGTCATCGAACAATGAGCTTTTCCCTGTACTGGTTAAAATATCTGAAGTTACTAACTAACAATATTATATCTGATAAACTACTTTACTATAAAACGGATAAATGGCATTCAAAATGAATACAAATTATTTGAAAATTGAAAAGAAAAAAAATTGACAACCCTAATGTCGCATCTGGCAAGCAACTGGGACCGTCAATCTTTTTTAGAACGATGAAGATGTTCGAGTCATGACAGATTGTTCAAGTGGCTGCTGAACTTAATTTGTTTTCCATATTCTCTCAAAGGTCCGTTCGTTATGGGAACGAAAATATTAATAAGAAAAAAAAAAAGACTTATCGCGGCGGCCGTTGGGGACAGAGACGTTCTTTCAAAACCTAGATATATCCGAATCTCGCCATGCACTTATGGGAGCAATATGTGCTGTATCAAAAATAATGAGGTATGTAGTTACAGAAAAAAATGAAAGCGAACAATACTTTTAATATACCTCGTACATAGACAGTGAACAAAGTTATATTCCTACCAAAGTACCAATCCTGCGACGTAATAATATTTTCCGGAAAATGATTTCTTTAGAAATAAAATTGGTAAGCGCACGAAAAGAAAAAGCACTAAATTATTTTGAAAATAAACTAACGAGGAGCACGAACAATAAAAAAGGAAAAATAATAGTTGCTTATTTCTAGGGAAGCTCATGGAACCATAGGCATCATCATCATACCTAAAATATAGTTACACGGGAATTTTCATAATCACAAGGGCATCTCAATTGTAACTGCGAACGTGTGCGCATGAGCTTCCAGTCCCCTGATTCAGTATTTTACAAACCCAATTGTACTTTTATAATTTGTTTTCAATTAAGTTATTAAGGGACCTACATTCTGTATAATGCAGTAAAGTTTATCTTACATCTTACATAATTGCCATTCTTTCAAAGCGAGAAATACCAGAACAACTTACTGCTTGGAAACGCAGGACAGTAGGACACCCAAAAGGGCTATCATTATACTGTATACAGCAGCTATAATATTTTTGTAGAGCATGTGGGCCGATTGTAAGAATGAGATGCGTACTGAAGTGGCGCAGAGCGTCCACGACTAGAATATTATGTCGTGCCATCATAAAGCAGCAGTTGTTAAGAAGTGATGGGTCGTTAAGAAAGGGAACGTTGGATTTATTCCGACAGTTGGCTATATTAAAATAAAGTTATTCGCTGTGACCAGCAGAAAGACGAAGAGAAAGAAAAAAAAAAAAACCTTGCCCGTTATATGGCGGCCATAGATTGTATCACTTTCATTTTTGTAAATTGGAAATGGGTTCTTTATGTGGCAATTCGTACCAAGTTTTATTTAACCACATAAATAACGCGATTTTATATTGTTATGACATAGTCGATTTGTCCCATTATAACTCTCTCGCCAACCGATAAAGCTTTTCTTCGGAAAATTAGAATTCTGTAATGTAATGGAGATGGATTATTATATCTATCAGAATATTTTATGCCACGATTGGCGCAATGTGTATCTATAATATTGCAAGAAGAGTAGTACAATGAGTAATACGTGGATAATTATCTGTAATACTTATCGAGTTAGTTAAAACTGCAATTTTCAGAATGTTCATGGTTCTTCGAGTGCATGATTTCGTCGAAATACATCTTCAACGCCATCATTCACTTCCTCCTCTCTATTACTACTCCATAGAACTATTATACACCGTATTGAGGTTCCAAGAGGATCAGTATAGGTATCGGGTCCTTAATACTGATATAAGTTAAAAAAAATTTGTGTTCTTCCCGCCGTTCGCTCGTATAGGCATGACGTCTTTTTATTAACTTCAAATTGGGGCGTTAGGACCATTTCATCCAATTACGTCGGGCTCTGGGAACTGAGCCCTCAACAAACACAAACGTCCATGCCTTATCTGGGATTCGAACTCAGGGCCCATGTGGTCTCGAGGTTGGATGGTAATCGGGCGTCTAACCGGTTGAGCCACCGGGCTGGCTCTTTGATATAAGTAGTTTTGGGTTCATCAATCAAGATTACCGATTCTGAATTTTGGATCAAGCATTTAACTTAGTATTGTACGACGAATGGTACGTTTGTACATTCCCGTAGAGCAACGAAAACATTGAAATGGAATAGAAACTCCATTCTCTCTCACTAAAACAAAATCATGGTTTTTTCGACCCGGAAGATGTTTAATTTCCATCTCGATTTAACTTATAAAATTCCAATAGCCTATTTTAGTTTTTTGATAGTTTTTTATTCATCGTTTTTTTCCAACGGTGTGCGAGATGTTGATGGCGCCCATGATATCAGCTGCAAACGGCTGTCGTACTCGCCAGCTGCGCAGGGTGATGGGCTAACGTAAATATTCACTCATCCTCCATTTTATACATACGAGAAAAGTTGACAGGAGGATCCTGAGCAACGCAGATCCCTCCCGGCAACAGCCGCCAAAATGTTTTGTGTGTAAACATTTGAAAAATGTTACACGGAAATGGGCTTTTCCATATAGTAGCATCGTATACATAATTATTTACGTATCATAAATTATTAAATGCAGATCGGTATTTAATATTTATATTTTATAACGTAAATCTTAAAACACTTTAGACATTTTCTTTTTTTATACGGAACTTTGTTATTTTAAGCAGAAGAAAAATCTGACAGCTGTTTTATTTATAAGTTTTCTTTCTCTAAACTAAAAAAGTTATATCCTCCTAATTTTTTTGTTTATGAAATATTTATTTTTTATGATGGGTTCCTAACTGTATTTGGAGAGATTTTCATCATTTGGCTGCTGCTATTTTATGAACAGATGAATTATGTCTCGTTCCATTATTTATTTTTGAAAACTTTTTTTTTTTTAAATCTTAAATCTAAATATTTAGTTATTTACTCAACTAATTTTTACTCAATTTAAATGTAGATTCTTCAAGCCCGGGTCGGTGAATCAATGACAGATCATCGATTGTCAGAGAGACGACAAAGTCAGACCCTTATCTTAAATTTTTGACATGTCCGCTGCTTATCTTGTGAATATTCAAATGCGGTTTATATGGCGCTGCTGCGGTTTGAGTAGGCGGTGCAGCTATTATTCGATTATTTTCTCTTCCTTCAAACTGCGATACTGATGCTGCGCGCGTTATGTACATACGGAGCGCAGAATAGATAGCACGGGGCGATACGACGTCTATTTAGAGCGCATGCACCGCGAGATGTGATATATGATATTATTCTAACTGTATATACAGTACTATAGGCGTTCAATGGGTCAGACATCGGAATTTACCTGGGTGAGCTGATAAACCGATCGTGACCAGGAAACTGATCGACCCGTCATGACGTAACCCCTCCATCACAATACCGATTAAAATCGATTCGATATATGAGATAGTAAATATTTTGTTTTTTAAGTAATTAAATTGTACTTTGCATAAAATTATAATTTATAGGGAGAAGTGTTTTAGAAAAAAAAAACAGCTGTAGCAAGTTAGTAATCATGGATTCCGCTTAAAAAATGGTACCGTAACCTCTAGACGAGATATACCATACTTGCAAGTTGCTATCGTTGCGAGAAAGGCAACTAACCCATAAAATTCCAAGTGTTATTTCCTTTATATTAGCTACGTTTTCTTGCAGTGAAATTTTTTCATAGTCTGGTTACAAGGTTTCACAAGAAATTCACATGACGTCATATCTGGTAACCACAACGTAAAAACGAA
>JAQFYH010000651.1:0-11607 GCA_034694405.1 Scolopendrellopsis subnuda
TATTAGACGGAAGAATTTGTAAATTGAGCAGGAATTTCCAGCGTATATCATCATAGACAGTTTTAGCAAATGGGGAGTAACGCTAAAGTAGGCTACTGGAGTGTAGAGTACTGTACGTCTTCTTGTGCATACAGTATTAATTTGCGTGCACATGAAATATCAAGAGAAATCGAAAAATCTGATCTGTGCATCTATAAGTTTCTAACTCGTATACGTTCCCGGATACGTTCCCGGATAACCCTAGCTGTTTTGCCTTTTGCGTGAAGAATCGGGACGGTTTTAGCCTTCTCGCTGGATTTGGGAATATTTGATTGCGACAAAATTCATCCTAAAGGCGCTTACCCACGAGAGATTTTTCATCACATTTTTCAAAAACTTTTGTGTCCACACTTTTTCAAAGTCAAGAAAAAGTGCTTAGATTGTTGAACATTGTCATTTGTCAAACTTTTACTTTTGTGATGTCGCACTTTTTGATTTTGATCAATTTGTGTACCGGTACAGAAAGACCTGTGCGCCGCAGTATTTTTTTGATCGTCTGCTTTTTTCGTGAAAAGTGTTACGAAAATGTCTCTCGTGTGTACGGACTGTACGCGCCTTAAATCCAAAGTTGTACCTTTCTGATCTTGTTTATTTTTGTTGTTGTTGCTCATTTGTGCATAGAAAAATACTGTAATAGCTTTGAAAATATTAAGTAAAAAAGAAAAGAACGAAAGCTGAGTATATATAGGGATCTTGCTTGATACCCATGATTCATGACTTCGCTTAGTAAAAGAGAAAAAAAAATTAACTTCGTTATAAGACATATAAACTTGGAAGCCAAAATACGAGATAAAAATCGAACCGACTAAAAATGCAGGACGGAGGATATAATGGACATTAACTAATGGAGTTGTCATTGTAACGACAGGTTTACTACCCGAGCACGTGCAGAGCGAGAAGGATTTTTTCTCTTTTTCTTTCGAGAACCGTCAGAGTTGTTTTTGTGAAGATTAAAAATTACCGCAATATAACCCGGGCGCTTTAATGCGGGGGGCCCCTCGCGAAATAGAGAGACGGGGAGATGCTGCTGTCACAAAGTTTGGCAAATTATCCGAAATGACTTCCTAAAGATGCGCAGATATATAGATGATGGGAGGGGAGGTGGACTCTGGAACAGTGCAGGTGCAGGTCTTTTCGTGAAAGATTCCTCTTTAAGCCTCTGATTCCGACATTTGTCACCATCTAACGAAAACTAATGGATCAGTAGGAAAAATCATTTCCCCCCGAAGCGAGTTCGAAAAGAAAAGAATACTTCGTATCCACTCCGCTCGTGCCGAAAGCGTGCGGACCATGCGTAGCTCGTCTTCTGAAGGATTGCGAATTACAAATCTATCTATTCTGGACTTTACAGAATAGTTAGAGAATTAAGAAAGGTTTCTAATAAACAAAAAATATTAATACTTTTCACATCTCATTTTCTGGTAGTGGTTGGACTATAATGTCCCAAACTCAGTGGTCACCTTATAGACCGGTGGCGGGTCCATATCGGCTAAGGAAATTTTGCCGAGAAAAATTGTAAGGGTTCTTAAACGTAATAAAATACTTCATTCTTACTCGTTAGTTAAATAAAATTTCCAAAATGGAGGACTACGATATCCATTAGTAAAAAAAAAATACTGAACTTATACAACAAAGTCCAAACATAAAATTATGCTTGATTAGATTGTAGACACTTATAAATTTTCGTATTAGAGAGATTGCGATCACCCCGGGGAAAAAAAACTTGCATTTACATCTTCAGCGAAATGTAATTTTTTCCTCTTTGCTACGAAATGTCTCTACAAGTCTACAGGTAAGAAACCATGAAACCATGCGATAAAAGACAGACAAAAAAGTTAGTGGATAATTTTTCTAATTTGTTAAGATTGTTTGCCATCATCAAAACCGTAAAATAAATCCTGGATCTATTAGACGAGACAGAATCTTCTCTCTCGATATCTGATATCTAGACAGATAGAAGGTTCATGTAATTTAAATTACAAGTTAATGATGACGATATTTTTACGAGACGTCGCTACCTACAGCTTCTGATCGTGGGAACCCTTCGCAAAAAACTCAGGTGATACCAAGAAGAATCTTCATAAACGATAATAACCGATATTGGTGGTCGGAGACTGTGGGAATATTATTTTGCAAGGGGGAGAGGGGGTGAAGAAATAAATACAACGGGAGGGAAGGAGGAGGGAGATTTTTTTAAGGGGGGAGGAAGATGTGGAGGGTTCAATAAGAAGAAAGAATATTGTTACGAACAATGCTGCTCTTCATTTGATCGGTAGTTGATGTTATTTTAACGGTGTGTTTTTGTAAGATGTTTTTTAGTAAACAGTTATTGTCTGGATCCGACTAATCGCAAAATTTGATCAAAAGAATTTGGGTAAAAATCTATAAGATCGACCTTATTTCTTTTCTTTCTTTTCTTTGCGGTTTCTCCGGTTTTGGTAAACACCTGCCCACCCTCCATTATCTGACCACGTTATTTTGGTTTTTTAAAAATAATATGGATCTAATATAGTCGGCGCACACAATGATGCCCATATTGCCTACAGGCTGTATCTACTATAGGTATAGTAAGCAGTTGGTGGAATTTTATTCAGAATAGCTGTCCCTGTTTACCGACCACAAAACGTATTATGTTGAACAAATTGGGAGGCTGCCGTGTGATCATCACGACGATATACCACATCTCGGTAATTCGTGATGCAATGTAACTTGCCAGATGTCCCAAAGAGCAGATTCAACATTAGACCACTACATTATAATATTCTACTACAAATACCGCCAAAATTCACACAGCATCAGCAGACTCAATAAAATGTCCTCGGACAGAATGATAGCATGGATAGGAAAGGAAGAATGGAAGCTCTGGACGCTGATTCACACTTTTATGCAAGGAATTTGGATAAAATTCTACCATTCACAAGTCAGTACCTACAAGGTACTTCAAAAATGGTACATAAAAATAAATAAAAATACAGTACTTATTTTGTATGTCACTCGGGCGATTTCAGTCAGTAGAAAAAGACAGTATAGAAAAGATACACAAAAAAGTAAAAATATTGTAAAGCACCAGCATGTTAACTTGCGTCTTGAAGCATTCTAACAGTGAATATTAAAGATGTTTTCTTATCTATCCTTTTTACTTTATTTGATATTATTTTCTTGCGCTGGATGGTCGGAATAACAATTTAAAAATAAAATCCATCTTTTATCCAATCCTATATAATTTTTTACATAATGAGGTATCTGTTTGTTTACCAAAAAGACTGACCAAAAGGAAAAACAGATGCTCGGTTTGTGGATATAGTGAAAGTGGTGGATGTGGATGGAAGGATTCGTTGTATCAAATTACTAGCTGATGTTTTTGAGAATCGCCGCCTCCACATTCTCCCTTACAACATGCCTATTTTTGTTTTCAATCAAAACAAGGACATTTTTGCTATAAGGGGAAAAAGAGGTTTCCCCCTTTCCCTTTTGCGTGTTATTATTAAGGTTTTGAGTGAACGCCATCATAACAAACACGAGTCCTTTTCTTGTCCGTATTTACTATCTTTTTCGTAAACAGAAGTGCTGACAGCAGTGAATTTTTACAGTAAAAAAAAAACATTTTTTTACCTTTAAAAATTTTGTGAAACTTTTTTTACTGCTACAGATCAGAATATAACACACAGAATACTGTACTCGTACCTTGATATTTCCTGCAATATTTGGATAGCATTGCTTGGCAATTATTTAATTTTAAAAATGCCATATGAGAAGTACATCCAAGTAAGTTAAGTTATTTCATTTACGAATTTAAGCTTAGCTGATTTATACAAGGTATATAATTTTATATTACCTGCCCCTGGATAGAAGCCTCCGCTTCCCCTCCATAACAGAGACTCATTTGGCGGTATATTGTGAAAATAATACAATAAAAACTTATAATTATTTGAAAATAATATTAAGGTATTACATTCAATATATAATACAAAGCCCCCAATTCGTTTAACATAATATAGTAAGTGAGTTGAAAGTATGGTTCACACACACAAAAACCATCCTCTTCCCCTCTCAAACACGGAACTAGATATATTTTTTTTAATTATTACATAACTGACCCTAAGGTCGCGACCGCTCTAGGGTCATTTTTTAAACAATTTTCAAACATTACAAAAAAAAAACCCCAACAGATGGACAGTGGTGGTTGCTCAGTAGCCAGAAGAAAAAAAAACGGATTTTAATTTTGTTACACAAAAGATGGTATAAAAATCAGTGGGCTCTGCTGTTATGAGAAGTGAACGTCATATTTGTTATTCTGCGCTTTGTATTTGATAAGTCAGGAGTGATTTGTGTGTTTACGAGTATCCCGTATCCGTATATCAGATACAACAGGACGGTCTCTCATGAAAATAGTGGAACGGAATGGTAATGATTTTTGGGGATATAACTTAGCAACCGATCAGTCAGGCACCATTCTCATTTATCGGTGTGTGTGATATAGAGCTGCAGTTGGATGGGTTCTGCTGGTATAACCAAACGTTTTCAAAGGGGTTTCCAAGGGTTGGAATTAGCTGGAACGTAAATCCCAAATTAAAAAAAAAACTTCTATTAAAATAACGTATATTGTGCTAGTTTTATTTATATGTAACAAAAAATAGGATAATATACAAAGAATACGATTCACAAAAAAATGTGATCGTACGGGAAAATGTTTTCTGCATATACCGCTAGAGGGGCGCGAGCTCCTGATTGGCTATACTCTCTTCTTCCTTCGATTTAATTCGCTCGTGTTGTTGTTGTGCGCCATCTACCATCATTCTGACAAATTATTTTTTCTTACGACCAGAAATCATATTACACTCAATCTGAGTGCCATATTCTTTGTATATTATCCTATTCTTGCTATAAATGATGGTAGTGCCATCGATTGTTATGAACTATACTGAGGATAGATAAGTCAGAATGAATTGAAGAGGGAGTGCTGGCGTATCCAGGAACCCCTTACGGGGGAGCCCCTGCCTGGATCCGCCATTGTATAGGTTTTATCTGTCAATGTACAACGTTTTACTTATTCCAAAGTTTTAATTGCATGACTAGCTTTCGAAAGAAATCATTGTCTTTTCGTTTTCTGGTTTCGATCCCTGTTAACCTCAAGAAGTGAAAAGGGAAGCCGGAACAAGAAGTTCCGAATCCTATTCGCATGTTTCCTTTCATTACTATTTCTTTTTAACTATCTTCAGCACTTCATCGAACCTGGGCATGGACCCGTTGGCTTCCATTGTAACCATATAATATGGAGCACGGGAGAGAATAAAAATAAAAGGAGAATGTATGTTAAGTACAGCTTTTGTAAAGATGTTCATGCATTAAAATTGTCATTAAACGTCTTCGCGCCGTCATGCAGGAAGTATTGTGACATGAACGTCGATGAAAAAAAAAAAGTAACTGGATAATGAAATAAACATCGTTTCGGTTCCTTCTTTTTTTATTTAAACAAACAATTTACTTTCCATCACTCTTACCTTCTGACTAATTGCGAGGAAGATGAAGAATGAGAGTGAAAAGAAAAGAATGAGAGGAAGAATCGAATTTCGTACGTGGAAGAGTCAGTAGAGCGATCAATACATTTTTTTTTTAAATTTCAGAAATTTGAAAAAAGACTTACAACTCTGGGTTCTTCTTGTACTTCCCTTTGATTTTTTTCTCTCATCAATATTAAAGTAAAACCTTCTGTAAGAGCACCATTGAAATTTAAAGCAACATAAGTTTATTTATTGTGAGACAATCGTTTGAGATACAAATTTCAAACTTGGTACACATATTCTTTGATTTGTTCCTAACATAACAGAAAAAACCGCAGGTTAATATCTTTTTCCGTTCTTGAGATATGAATTTTTAAATAATATGTTGCTTTAAATTTCATTGGTGCTCTTACAAGAGGTTTTACAGTAAATGCACAATACTTTTGAGAGCAGCAAATTCTGTTCTACTGATTATAATGCATCATATGGAGAAAGTATGGAATGGGGGGCATGACTGGAGGCGCATTTTGCTGGTTCAACTCCCGATTCTCGTGAATTTGCTTATGCGATTTCAGACAACTACTTTTTAAAAATTTTTCACCACAAACGTCACACGAAAACGGTTTTTCGCCAGTGTGAACTCGCTCGTGAGCTTTCAAATTATCCGGTCTGTTGAATCTCTTTCCGCAAAAACTGCAAGTGAAAGGCATTTCACCGGTGTGTGTTATCGCGTGTTTTTTTAGGTCTTTCTTATCGGCAAACCTTCTCTCGCAAACGTCGCACGCAAACGGCTTTTCACCGGTGTGACTTCGCTGGTGTCTCGTCAAGTTACTAGTCGATTGAAAATTCTTTCCACAAATGTGACACAGAACGTTCTTTTCGCCAGTGTGTTTTTTCTCGTGTAGTAACAGTAGGGATTTGTGAGGGAAATTTTTACTACAATATTCGCAAGAAAACGACTTTTTCCCAACGGGAGAAGAATGTCGGTTTTTTTTATGGATCAATAAGTTCCCATTTAGTGCAAATTTTTTGCCACAAACGTCGCAAGAAAATGGTTTTTCACCGCTGTGGATTAACCGGTGGCTTTTCAGATGGCAAGTTTGCGAAAATTTCTTTCCGCAGACGTCGCAGCTAAACGGTTTCTCTCCGGAATGAGTTTTGAGATGTTTTCGGAGAAGAAGCTTCTGGCGAAACTTTTTCTGACAAATATTGCAGTTGAATTCGGGATTTCCGTCCGCGTGGGATTCCATGTGCGATTTGAGATAAAATTTCTCCGAAAAACATTTCTTGCAAACGTCGCATGAAAACGGTTTTTCACCGTCTTTTTTACGAATTTTTGATTTGCGTTTGCTAGGATCAACTTCTCGAGTGTCATTTGACTGCTGAGAATTTCCGGGCAGGTCTTCCTGATTTTTAAGGGTTTTGGGGCTTTTAGGTCCCACAGAAAGTTCCAGAATAGCCGAGACTGCTTCCCGATCTTCATTGTTCACTGTTTTAGCCTGAGGAGGGTTGCTGACTTCAGTCTGAAGGGTCAGGTCATGTTTTGCTTGTTTTATAATTGCTTTAAATTTCGGGATGCACCTAGTGCACAGAAAGACGATGTGTTCGTTCTTTTTTCTGAAGTTGAAGATGTTGCCGTAAGTGGTTTTACCCATGCCGATACAAGCCGCATGGGTCCATTTTTCACAGATTGCACATTGGAGGGCCGGGATTTCTTCGTCAACTGCGAGGGTTTGGCAGCACGAATAGATCAATTCTACTTCCATATTTTATTATTTTATGTAGAAACTTATGTCCGCACATATAGAACACCCAGTTAGCAAAAAAAATTGGTTTTTAGCGTGAAAAATACATAATTATTGCTATAAAACTTTAATATAACTCTTAAACACTTCAAAATCCTTTGAATTTGATATTTTCCCACAATTTCCTCTTCTCTACAAAGTCTCAGCCCAAAGTTTTCGACCTCAAATTGCCACAATCGATGTAAAAACACATTTTCATCACAAATTTCTTATTTTATATTAATAAAGTTTTAAATTTGATCTTGCAAATCTTAAAAATTTCCTTTCTTATTTGGTTATTGGCTAATAAAAGAGATTTATCATAAGCCTACTGAACAATCGACGCCATTTGCAATGTTTGAGACTTTGGAGTCTATTATGTGGCATGCAGCGATTTTTGTAATATTCATATTCATGGTGTCGCCATCTCTCCTTAAAAAGACAAACTTTTAATAATATTTGGCTCTTTCTGTGATGCAGTGCTCTGGCTGGCAGTAATTTTACCCAATGATATAATTTATATTTTATTTCAGTTACCGGTATTTTTTTTTATTTAATTTTCATCAAAAACTAAACGGTATTTGCGCTCGGAAAATTAACTTATCTCAATGTAAGTTATTACCGGTAGGCCTATTCATTTCATTTTCTTCCAAAAAACAAAAAAAAAAAAAAAAAAAGGCAAACCGAGAATTTTTTTAGTGCATTTATTTTTTTTTTTTATACTCAATCAAATGAACAGTTTTTACATCATTTTCCGTTTCAATCTCGTTACAAACATCCATCAGTAGCCGCAATAATATGTCCATGTTAGCAGTCTAGACTGCGCCACCGGGGGCGGCTAGGGTGGATCGAAAAACACGATTTTGTCCCAATCGTTTAGCGGTAGTGCGGAAAAGTTGTGACTACCTATCACTGACAACTCTGCAAAATTTCAGTTCTGTGAGTTGAGATATTCTGTTGCCGCAAACGGCTTGAAGTTTCCCATGTTCATGACCCTAGATGGAAAAAACAAGCGAATAGCAGTCCCCTTGTCCGTTAATTGATAAAAGACAGAAGAAAATTAATAATATAATAAAACCTGGCAAAAATGCTGAGAACTATTTTATAAATAACCTAATAATTTGAAAGAAATTTTTGTGGCACCAGGGAATTCCCATTTCACCATTTTAGCGCCAAATTCAAAATGGCAGTCATTTTGACCAGAAATCCTCGATTCTGGCAACAAAATGACGTCCTGTGAAAAATTTCACAGAGAACATTTTTGAAGAGAATAAAATTAGTTACAAAAATGTTTTATGTGGAATTTTTCACAGGACGTCATTTTGTTGCCAGAATCGAGGATTTCTGGTCAACATTTTGAATTTGGCGCTAAAATGGTGAAATGGGAATTCTTTGGTGCCACAAACATTTCTTTCAAATTATTAGGTTATTTATAAAATAGTTCTCAGCATTTCTGCCAGGTTTTATTATATTATTAATTTTCTTCTGTCTTTTATCAATTAACATTGCTATTCGCTTGTTTTTTCCATAGGGTCAACATGGGAAACTTCAAGCCGTTTGCGGCAACAGAATATCTCAACTCACAGAACTGAAATTTTGCACAGTTGTCAGTGATAGGTAGTCACAACTTTTCCGCACTACCGCTAAACGATTGGGGCAAAATCGTGTTTTTCGATCCACACTACTAAAGACTACTAAATTGACATGGAAATGCTGGGCAAAAAATTTGTTCAACAGATGCAGTCCGCCTAAAGGCAAAAATTGAAATAACGACGACACTCTCAATATAGCTTCAAGACCTTGGTCTTGGCTTTAAAAGTGAAATACGTAGGGTTGTGCGAATAGTAAAATTTTCATTCGAATCGAATAGTAAACTTTCGAACTGAATCGAATCGAATATTCGAATCCATTCGAATATTCGAAAACGACCGAATACAGTAAATTTAGGATAGTTTGAGTCAGGTAATTGGATTTTATGGCAAAACTACCTGATATTGTGGCTGCTTAATATACAGAATACGGCATATGCCGTATCTCTGTTTACTAATAACATTTTTGTGAAAACTAGGCATTTTTTTTCAAGAATTTACCGTTATAATGGAATAAATATCTTTTACCAAGTAGTATTCGAAACATAATCGAATATTCGATATTCGATTAATCAGTTTTCGAGGTTCGAATCGAATATTCGAACTTTTCGAATATTTGCACATCCCTAATCCTCACATAGTTTTCTTTATATCGAGAACCAAAGAATAGGCGAGAGTTTGAATAGTGTTTTTTAAAATAAAAGAACATGTTCTAATTATTATTTTTGTATAGGCTGTTTATCAAAATATTTTCAGTCCAATGGCAGATAATCGGAATTTTATTATAACCGGATCGAACCGAATTTGATGAAAATAACAAAGGTCAAACCAAAAATCTCGTTACACTTTTCCGCGAACCCGCCGAACTGCGGTATAGTACTGCGCTGTATACGCGCAGTATAATACGTTATCTAATTAAATATTGAACCCTTGATTACGAGATACGACGCTGGAGGTTGGACCCTGATCGGTCGGGGTGTGTGTCCAAGACGTCACACAATCGACCGCAGTGACGAGGCGCGCAATCCAAAGATACTGCTTCACGTTAGCCAAATGCGTTGTTTTAAAGCTGCTTAGCACATCCGCTAAACCTCGTTTTACATATTGATTATGTTTCACTGATGAGCAATATCCACCCAAAAACTTTAAGATTTAACTTAATATTAAAAACTATTAAGATTTTTAAAAAGTCAATGGGAATCCTTGCGAAAACAAGGTATCCCTTATAGTGAACAAGAGAGGCGGATACAGATCCAAAGAGAAAGAGAGCACGAACTGCACGATTGTTAGAACAAAGCGCTGAAACTTCGCTCGCTCTCTCACAGGAGAATATTACCCGTGGACGAATGAGGTGGTTGCTTTCTCTCTTTAAACAATAGTCTCACTGCAGGGTTGCTCGTTTTTACAAAATTCATTCCATTTTAAATAATTAGTAAATATTTATTTAATAGTTTTTTTTATTTTTCAATTAAAAATTAAACTGAAAAGTGGAAGATTTTTTTCAAGAATGATTCTATTCAACTCAATCACAGGTTCAATCTAAACGTCTTTATCAGATCAGAAAATAAAAATTAAATTATTTCCGAGTTAGAACAATAGATCGCGGGTCGAATGCAAGTAAAAGAACGTCGTGGGATTTGAACTCACGACGTCAGAACCGAATTCGAGGCTTGTATTGCGATTATTATAAAGTAACTGCTTACCGTGGGATGTCGGAATATGCAGCAGGATCCATTGGATCAAGATCACTGTTTTTTGATCTCCCTAAAAATAAAGAATTTTGTAAAATCTCTTCTTCTTTAAGTGCCGTCTCCATTCTGGAGGTTGGCGGCCAACAAATGTGGTTGCATATTTAAATCCTTCGTTTCATCATGCCATTCATGCGTGTTTGACTTTTTATTATTAGACTTTTTTTCTTTCATTCCTTCATCATTCAGAAATACTGTTTCTGTATGGATCTACTGATCTACACACGATAAGAGTTAAGACTACTTTTAATCCAGGCTAACAGACAGAGCCAGAAACACAGTGTACAGAAGTAACTTATATATCAAATTTGCAGCATATCAGAAAACGTTTCGTCTGTTCTAATCACTGCAATTCTATGCTATAGATTGCTAGTATTAACTTCAACGGACGTTGTAACTTGAAAATTAATTCTGTGATGATTTTGAAGTAAATAACGAAGAGTATAATTCAAAAGTGCGTTCAGTCCATTTTTTTCAAAATTAAACTAATGAGTATTTCATAATCTAGATCTAGAACACAGTATCCTACAGTAAACAGATGGACAAGACAAAAGCAATAGCGTTTCCCTACCGCTAAAAAGTGTAGGGATATTACTAGGCTATATATAAGAAAATTACCTCTTCTTCCATGGTCTCGGTCGTATCCGCGGCGACTCCTGTCTCGATCTCGATCTCGTCGTCTGTCGCGGTCCCTTCTGCGTCTTCGATCGTCGTCGGACCCTTCGTCTTCGGACTCGCTGCTTGGTTTCTTGTCTTCAACCATATCCTTCAAACGACAATTAGAAACATGATGCATCTCTCTCATCTCAGTGTCTACGTAAATCAACCTCGACCCAATATACTATAGATCTTCCAGCCAGAGTTTGCCAACATTGTGCAAAGAATTTGTTAGAGCGTCGTAGCTGTCGTAATGTTAAATGATAGGGAAAAGTCAATTTGAGAGTCT
>JAQFYH010000652.1:0-11607 GCA_034694405.1 Scolopendrellopsis subnuda
TGTCTTTATAGCAATGCTTTTTCAATGGGTGACGTCACCGACTTTACGTAAAGTCAAGACGAAAATCGGTACCCAGGTTTTTTTTCTTCTTCTCTATTTCAGAGGGGTAACAGCCCTTCCCCTTAAAGTTTTAGTTTCCCCTTATGCGGAATGAGTTATAAATCCTATGGATCTACTCGAGAGATTGTCCA
Source organism: Scolopendrellopsis subnuda (assembly GCA_034694405.1). Lineage (NCBI taxonomy): Eukaryota > Metazoa > Arthropoda > Symphyla > Scolopendrellidae > Scolopendrellopsis > Scolopendrellopsis subnuda. The sequence goes on from JAQFYH010000652.1 coordinate 192, forward strand.
GTGTGCCCCGTTAGCCCTGTCTATTACTCGCAAGCAGTGCGAAGGTGATTCCCTGGTTCAAATCCCCATCGAAGTTGTCGCAACTCGCAAGCAAAAGAACATTTTATGTTGCTGGTTTCGTCGGACTGATTTTATCGAGACGGGCAACAACAGAAAATGCTGGAACGCGTCACGTCCATTTATGCTTTCTTCTGTTGAGGTTTTGGTCAAGAGCTACAGAAAATTAATTCAAAGACAATGCGAGGCAAGAGGTTAGGGATCAGTTGGGGGAAAAGAAAGGACAGAAGACGAATTACACGTGGGACCACGCATTTACTTGTCACCGATTTAAATGCGCTATTTATTTACCATGTGATGCATCCATCAGTATCGTAAAACTAACTGAAAAAAAAAAAAAAAACTAAAAGTTCGAAATACTAATTACGTAAAATAGCCTCTTCATTTCCAAAAAAAAAGTGCAAGTGTTACAATATTCGACTAAAAAAGAATTGTGCTGAAAAACGAAAATATTCCTTAATGATTTTTCTCAAACTTTTGAAACAGCACAGCTTTGCTTGTACATGGTAAATTATATCCAAATTTATATATCCAGTGCGCATGAGAGAAACTGTAGTCCTATAAATTCGGGCACCTTAATTATAATAAACTGGAAAATAATATCCTTTAATCGACTTTATATTATATTTCCCGGCGTTATTTTATTATTTTCTGAACTAAGGAAATTACCTGCACCCGTAATTCGTTACATGCGCGCATATAGTTGATGCTGGTCCGTATTTCGCTGTACAGGGTGTCCCATATTACTATTTTTATTTAACTTAAGTTTATATCCAAGTTGTTATTAATTAGAGTAAAATTTACATTGTTAAAAATAACTTGGATTTCTAAAGAGTAAGTTATGAATAATATATACATTTTTTACGAATAAAATTTTTCTTTAGTTTTCATTGCAGTCGTTCATTACAATATACCTACGTAACGTCAAATGATGCTTAAATCGCGAAGTGCTCTCCTGATGAGGATGTTAGTTGACATTATTTAGAAATAAAATGCTTAAAACGTATAACTTGACCGAACATATTAATTTTTTTCCTGCATGCTGTCGTAATTTAGAATTTCCATAAACTACTCGGCTCTTTGTAGCATTGCATGATACTTTGGCACGATCTAAAAATAATTTTATCTGGTTTATTTAGGCAAATAAATTTGCAGCAATTTTTGCTGAAAATAAAAAATGCCTGCTCTTTTGCATTACAAAGCCACACCGTAATATGAAAAATATGAAAAACCGTAATATGATCACACCGTAATGAAAAAAAAAATCCAGCTGCCACTAAAACGTGCACTGCGCCACTGCCCATAGATACATAAACTTACTTTGCAAAAGAATGCACGATAATGTAAACAGAAGTGGATCACCCTGCTGTATTGTGATATAGTTCCCGAGTATTTGATTAGTTTTCTCGTGGTTGATGCCGAAGAAAAGGTTGTATATAATGGAAGATAAGTGTAATTATGGATGTTTTAGATCCGAGAGAAAACTATAAAAATACTTTATTATTTTGTCAAACGTTAAAATCCCCGATCATAAATTCTCAAACCAGCAGCAGATACTTTTTATTTACTTCGTTTATTGACAAGATTATTTTGAGGTACCTGGAGGGATATAACTTGAAAATATCACTGCGTAAATTTCTAAATTTTGTAAAATGCCTGAAAGAGACAAATTCATAATTTCTCGGTATTTAATATCGTTTTTGAAAAAAAAAAGTGCAAATTAATTTGGAATATTTTATCTTTATGCAAATAGTCTGAATCGGTGTTTTCATATCGCATTTGAATATTTCAATCTACGTTTTAGCCGTTGCTTTAAATACTTTTTATTTAAGAAAAAAAAAATCTGAATTCAATTACTTACAAGAAAAATTCAGTTTTATTTTAATGTTAAACGCCCCTATTAAACAAGATGATGACCATTATTATTTCGTAATAAAATTCACATGCGTGTATTTTATGATAAAAATAGATATCTGTATAAGAGAAGAACGATTGCTTTAAAATATATTGTCGTTTTTATTTGGCCTTTTTTTCCGATGTGTAAATAATATTGGAAATATATTACGCGTTTTCGAGGCTGTTAAATTTATGCGTCCAAGATAACGGATTTATTTATATCAACGATATAAAATGAATTTTTATATTATAAATAACCTAATAAATGCAGCACCTAAAAACCCCCATTTCTACTCTAACTATATTCGACATGCATAAGTTATTCTGAAGATATAGTAGGCCAGTAAAAAATTTGCGTCTTAATCCAGCATATCCAACATACTGTATACATTTATGAACATAAATCTATGTGATGAAAGGAGAGATAGTATCCAGGGTATTGTTTACAGTGGTTCTCAAACTTTTTTACCACGCGACCCACTTTTGACCAGTGTGTGTGTGGTTAGGCCAGGGTCTGCGCCCCCCTGGAAAGCTGCCAGGGGCCAGCATCAGCCACCCCCAGCCGCTGGAGGCAAAAAAAATTGAAATTTTAAGTCTAAATTAGTGTATTTTATCCTTATGTTTGTCATTAAATGCTTCAAAAAAGTTTATAGCACACATATTTTTTTCACATTTATGTCATGGAGAACTCGCGACACCTTGAGATATTTTTCGCGACCCCAACTTTGAGAACCACTGGTTTACAGGGTATTGTACAGGATTATTGAGCAGCTCCAATAATATTGGGATCTATGATAGGAAAGCCCTTTTAGATTTATAATATTAACGGCAGGACTTTTGAAGATAAGGTATCTTAAACATGGGCGATGTTGGTTCCTAACGAATTGGTCAGGTTGTTGGTGGATCATGGATCATATTGGAAGGGAAGGAGTTTATTAAACCCCAATTCCGCATCAACATGACCCGGGTTAAAGTTATTAAAAATAATATTTTTCGGTTCCCCCGCATCAAATTGAAATATCTTAATCATCACTGCTGGAACATAAGTTAAAGATGTTGACATGGTGCCAAAAAACACAGATATTAATTTTGAGTAGCAAGTATATTTATTTTGTTTAATGTGTCGAGTTTATATAAAGGAAGCCAATAAAAGGGGGAGATGGTAAGACCCGATAATATATTGCTCATATAATACTTCTGGAGTTCCTATATAAAGAAAGGCGAAACGCAGGCACAGTGCATGCACCACGTCAAGCTTTCTCGCTGAAGCATGAAATTAATAACGCGAGTCGAAACTATAGAACTGGAAATAAGAATGACGAAAAAAAATAGTTTACATGCTCTCTTGAAAACATGAAAACAGGTAGATAATATGACAGGCGCGACTGTTTTTGTTTTTCTAACCAGATAACCAAACCCATCCATCTCCTGGTTTTGTAACTATATTGCCGACTTTTTGGCAATATCTTTAGTAGTTTCTATCATAAAATAAGTTTTTAACCGTCATTTCTTCTTGAAAGAATTGAGGTTCATGAATTCCTAGGAAGTCGACATTTCACGAATTCTTGATACACTCGAAACCTATTCTAAAATTGATGAAATCTAGGAGGAATTTTTGAAATTCTACCCTGCAGGATTGCATCCTCATGTAAGTTATTTCTTCTTGGCGACTTATTCTATATTAGCGAAATCCGTTATGTTATTCGAAAACTTTATATGTCGTGGGAAAACTCGAACTTAATAGGGCCTATAGTTTTGTATAACAAAACTTTTGTTCCTAGTTTTGGGGGTCGTTTCGAGATGTGCAGCCTCGTTATATAGGCTACAAACACTGGGATTCCAGGAGCAGCTATTAAAATTCTGATTCATGTGCGGAGTATACCGTAGACGTAAATTTCGTTTTGTAATTTTTCACAATGCAATAGAGCATTGAATATGTAGAGTTTAAGCCACTCGAATTTTTATTGGCCTATATCCATAGATTGGATTAAAATTTTCTGTAAATAGTGTAATTTTATATAGGTTAAGAAGTAATATCCTTAATGGCAATCTCCAGAGATAGCGGTATGTATATTTGTAACAGTTTTTCGCTCATTCAGGTTCTGGTAACCACAACAGAAAAGTTGCCTCGCGTTGCTATGGACAGCATACGCCACGCACGGGATGCCCCCTTAATTGTATATTGATTATTGACTGGTGTTGGTTCCCGCGAAGTCTCTTCCAAAGGTGCAACAAGGAGAGAGGAAAAACTGAAACTTTCAATAAAGCTGTAACTTCTATCCGTTTCGAACGAAACTTATGTGATTTCTTCTTTCCAAGAGTTTGACCAGAACTTACGAGATTGTAAAATACGAGGGTTCGTTGCAGTATTATTTTTGGTGGTTTTCCTGCATTTTTATAATGCCAACTTCGTTATTAAAGCTGCTGCTGAGCACGCAATCAACCCCCTTTAAGCACGATACCTCTCCTCTGTAGAAGTACGTGTCACAGTCGGCATCGGCATAAACTTACGCGGAAATCAATTTTTTCATTATTAATTTTTCTAATGAGGAAATTTTCCAGGTGGGTCAATAAAATATTATTGAATTTCTTTTCACCGATTCAAATAAGATTAAAATAATTATACATCAAACAACTGAACGTTTTGAAAAGTGTTAAACAACGTTTTCTGGCGCAGCTATTGTTAATCGCGCTGGAATTGTGTTGCCAAAGTAATATATTAAATTTAAGATGTTTTACATTTGCAACAAAAGAGTTTTTTTTTCAAATTATTTTTGAAGAAGAATGGGATCTCAATCAACACGAGCGATGAAGGATGCTTTAGAAGGGTACATTCTCGCCTATAGGATTAGGTTGGTGAGTTCGTTGCCTATACGAATTTCAGCTGAGCCCTTCTTTAGGTACACGCGTAATTGAAGAATTCCCATCATTTATTTTAAATTGGCCCAGAAACCGTTTTAAAATCCTTGAATATCTTCGTTCATAAAAATTCCCAGACTCTCACTGCGTTAGAGTCCCTCGTGTGCCATCCAGCAGGAGCGGCGGTGGTGGATGCTGTCGTATTTTGGATCTCCTCCTCCTCCCCTTTTGTCAGTTTCTTTTCATCAATACTTTTTGGTTTCCCTTATGTTGCTTTTATTCCTTTATATTTCCTCGACATTTCCGCTTCCTTTTTTTTTTACCTACATCTCCCAGGTATAAAGAGGGTTTTCACACGAGTCGTAAAGGATGGGCGCACAGAAGAAGGGGGAGCGGCCAGTGCGGGAGCATGACCTGTGAAAGGTGGTGAAAAACATATTTTAATACACGTGTATATAAAGTAACAATGCAGAATTAAATGTCTTGAAAAGTAAGAGAACTAACATATTTCCTGGTGTACTTAATATGCTTGTATTTTTTTTTTAACTTGACATTTTTTTTTATGTTTGAGTCTCATCTTGTCATGTTTAGTTATCCTATACAGTATTTTCTGTGTAGACTAACTAGCTAGTTTTAGCAACATCGACGTAACGCTAACGCAACGTAAAAGTTATAAGTTCTGAGCATGCGCACGTTGAATGGATGTTGCAGTGGATATCCAATGTGCGCAAGCTCATTACGTTACGTTAGCGTTATACGTCGCATTTGCTAAAACTCTGTAATAATACGAATAACGCTACGCTTAAGCACATTGTACGTTAAATGAAAGTCACTTTCTCTCAGCAGATCAGATTTATATTAAGAGAACAAACGTTGATGCCCAAAAAAATATTGTTAAACCCTTTATTTACACCTTCCTGCTACGAGTTTTGTATAGGAACCCATTCCTTACTCCACGTTTTCAATTTTTCTTCTAAACTATACGATAAGAAATTTTTTAGTACTTTACTTTTAATTAATTATCAATCATTTTTCGATATTTACTCGATCGTACTTTATTAATATGAGAAACTACCGTGTAACTTATCAAAACATCCATCCTTTTATAAAGAGACCATTTTTCACAGAAAATTATGGTTCAAATAAATCTGTCGCAAACGATCATGATTTGTAGCGGCGGAAAAGGGAGTTCAAAATATAGAGGTGTTACAAGCTGTCTTGCGAAAATATAATAAATAAGTAAAAAAAAAACCGCTTCCCAGGTAAAATACTTTTCTCCTGCTTTATTATTTGCTTGCTGTAATATTGATTTAAAGTTAATTTTTTTTAGCTCGAAACGTGGAGAATAAGCAAGAAACATGGGAAGGGGGGGGGGGGTTGAGAGATTGAGAGGGGTGGTTACTGGTTAGTCTATACGATGTTCAGAATAATAATGGATATAAGGTTAAGTTATAATGAAAGTAGGCTAAGTACAGTTAAAAGTTCTTATAGTACAGTATAATGCATAAAAATGAGAAATCCATGTAAATGCATCAGATTGAAAATAAATCATATATTAATCTAGTAAAAAAAAATAAGGAAAAAGGTAACAGAGTTTAACCGAAAAAGGAACAGGAATATATGACTTTGGTTTAACCGTTCTGCAGGCAGTTCACGTGGGACGTTCAGACAAGGCAGTAACGCTCTTTTGACGTTTCAATAACATTTCTTTATTGATACGGTTTGCACGTGTTTCTGTGGGTTCTACTATTATGCCTTTCGCTATTACGCGGTGCCATTGTAATCACATATTTCATAAACTTTTGCCATGATTTCAATAACCGATTTTTCCATATTTTTCTGTGCTGCGAGAATGCAAATTGATGTCATTATTTCGAAACTGCCAATTTAAAAACCGAAACACAGCGCATTATTTTATAGACTTCAGAAGCAATAACGTCGCGTACACTCTTGAAGACTTTATAGGACAGCTTATCGTCTGATCTTATACCGTGAATCTTTTGCAAAAAAATGAATTGGACGAAATTATTCCAACGCTTTAATAGAACTTGGTGCATGTACGATATTTTTTAGGAAGTAAATTACGATGCAGCACATAGCGAGTTCTCAATACTGTATTTCGTTTAGTCAGAGACTTTACACGAGTATGGTCGGAATTTACCTCAATTTAATTTACCGCGTATATCTTCTTTCATGTATTCAGGGAACGATTTACAAATTTGGAACTGGGAGTCAAATTGGAACTATATAGGAGGGGGGAGGGGGGGCGGAATTGGTACTGGAGTTTGTAGTGTTAAAATATTGCCCAAATAGTTTTGGAGTGGAACGGGGAAAGGGGGACAGAAATATAATTGTGTGTAAAATCCTCCTAACCCTTCCCCACCCCTTGGTAAATCGAGTACTGCTGCAGCCGTGTTTAGGGAAAAGAGCGTATTTCAAGATACGCTCTTTTGGCGCAAAATGCTTTTTCGAGCTTCTCTAACCCCATAGGTTGATGTTCTATGACGTGATTTTTTACCTCCCAATAATAAGCGAGATAGGTATAGGCTGAAAAAGACCGTAACATGAAAAGTATAATACAAAAATTTAGGAAACAATTAATTTCCAGAAACAAGTATTTTTGAGATACGTTCTTTTGCCAAAATACGGCTGTGGGTCGGGTGAGTAGCTCTGTACTTTCTTTCCTCTGGAACTGAATTCCAGCTTTCAGAAAATTAAAATTGCAACTCAAGTTTCGCTGCCATTGGTATAAAATGCAATCGTACATTTCACTATAGGAATTTATGTTTCAACTTCATTAATATTTTTCCAGAGTGATGGAGAGAGACTCCGAGTTTTTAGGACCTGATGTATAATATATCACGTGAAAAAAAAAACAGTTACTTAGTAAACTTTCTCTCTCGCAATTGCTTACAGATTTATAAGTTATAAACATGTTTTGGATGTTTCTTGGGCAATATCAATTCTGCTAGCAAACCGTTTGGGCCATTTATCACCATAAAATACCGTTACAGCCTTCAGAAGGGAGATCGTGCGAAGAACGATAGTGAAGCAGCATCACCAGGGGCAAGAAGGCGCTCTGTATAATATACAGTAGAGAGAGAGAGAGAAGACATAATTATTAGCATCAGTGCTGTATGGTATAAACCTTTTTTTTTTTTTAACTTGAAATTGAAAATGTCACAAACGGTTTTATCAAATATCAGAATGGCGTCGGTGCGTAAGTTGGAGAAACTTTAAAATCGTAAAAAAAGAAAAATGTTATTGAAATTGAGAGGCGAATCTTGGTCACGTATAAAGAAAGAATTATTTTACTATAAATATCAGGAGTTTATCAACTATATAGAATACGGTACAATTCTGTTCTATAGGAAATAATGTATCTCGAAGATTACTTTTATTTTCTCAGAAACCAAAGAAAAAATAAATTTTTTTTTTGCTTATGAAATAATATAAATTATCAGAAACCAAATGAAAACAATTTATTAAGGGCACATCCTCGTGAATTTTGACACGCTATGGGAAAATTTAAAAGTAATACCATAACTCTGAAACTATTTTATGCAAAGATCAGATATCAAATATGAAATCGGAAAAAAAAAAATTATATGTCACCTGGCTAAAATTCGAGAAAAAAATTCGGAAAGTTTGAGGTTCGCCATAGACCCTATTGCACGACCTCAACTTTCCGAATTTTTTTCTCCAATTTTAGCCAGGTGACATATAATTTTTTTTTTCGATTTCATACTATTTGATATCCTATCTTTGCATAAAAAAAGTTTCAGAGTTATGGTAGTACTTTTAAATTTTCCCATAGCGTGTCAAAATTCACGAGGCAACGCCTTTAAGTGAGGGTGGTGAGAATTTGGATAGCAACAAGCTAAAGGAGAGTTTTTACCGCTTCCGTAAATACTGCGTTTGGTTGGTTTTACCGCTACGATTGGTCGAACCCGAACAGTTCCAGTATGTGATTGGAAACTGTGAAAATCCACCTGCAGTCGCTGCACAGCTGCATCCGGCAACTTTGAGCTAAGCCATGGGGACTTGAGACACCCAAGATGTACAAATCTAACCCCGTTTTACCTCTTTAAAAGTGCAGCAGAGTAAGTACAGCAGGTTGACGCTAAAATGCTCGTAAAACGTGAACATTTTGATGACCAGGTGTCCGCCTGGAGAGAGGATGTGAAAGGCCGTCAATATTTCGCAGTTGTGTAACGTGGAGACCATGCCCTCCTGTTCCCCGGGATTGTCTTGGCAGTTGAAACTACCGTCCGCAGTCACCTGGAAATGCGTAAAAAAAAAAGGTTCCTCAAAATTATGCGCGAGGGGAGCGCGGCATTGTGGGTAATACGTTCCCAGATTATTCAGAGATTATGATACCATTTTAAGCAGGGTTGGCATTGAATTCCCCAGCCCAGAAAAACCCACTGGGTTTTTCTAAGAAAAACCCACCCAAAACCCACTTAATAAAATATATGATTAAATAGAATATTTTTCCCAAATTTGTTTTTATTTTAAGGGATAATGAAAGATGAACAATGAACATCATAAAATTTCTCTCCTATGTATCTCTATGCGTCGTATTAATTGCTTAAAAGTTATACTTAAAGGCTTGAGAAGATAAAAACACTGGTCCGATATAAGTTATACTTAAAATTCTTTAAAAAAAGCATTATTTTTGGTTAATTCTGTTCTGATATGGGAAAACCCCAGAAATCCCCGGAAAAACCTAGAAAAACCCACATGGGCTGGGTTTTTGTAGAAAAACCCGGGTTTTTGCCAACCCTGATTTTAAGGTACGAAAAGTTGAGTCTGTTCACCCAGGATGGGATTCTTCACTCACCAGGTGAATGGGCCCAACTCTATCGACGCGTTCGACCAGATGTTTTAGATTCTCGCGGTTCATGAGATCCCCCGTGTTGTCGGCGCCGAAATCCCAGTGGTCCAGCGTGTGCGAAATGAACCTGTCGTCCATGACCATCATGTCCAGATCGTTGTCCTCGTGATAAGGATTCAAAGTAGTTGCCAACCACTCCCACTGGAAATAAAAATTCGAATTATTCCGACCATCTAGAGGCAATTCTTTCCGTATCGCAGTTTGAATGCACGACGCCATTTACCTTACATTCGGGAAAGATCAGTTTCAAGAAATGGTTGAGAGCTGAAATGAATGCGCCTGGTGCCTCGCAGATGTGCACGGTGTTGAAAATGGACGATCGATTGGACGGCAGCAAATCAAATTTGAACAATATTTCGTAAAATTTGGCCCACGCTTGGGTGCAGAGTTCTGGTTTCACCTGCAAAATCAGTCTCTCGACTTTAAACTTGGTTTCTTAGATATGCAAGTTATCTTCAAAATTTGGATCCAGTTTTGGAAGGCGCTTCTCTTACCTTTCTTTTAATCAAATTAACAACCATCCCAGCCTTGTTGACGTTTTGCGTATGCTGCCTCCATTCCAGTAAGTTCTTGTCGTTGAGCTGACTCTTGACGCTGTTGAGCTCCTCTTTCATATTTTGCTGCGAATCCAACGTCCATCCCGAAGAATTCCATATCTTACCGACATCAGGCAGCTTGTACTCGAAATTTTGCGACAATTGGAAATGATGTTCAAAGTATTTGTTGATCTCAGCTTCACTCTAAAAAAAATAACAAAATTTAGAAGATCAAGAAAATAACGATGCACAAAACAGTAGATTAATCCATCCATAAAGTGTGTAAATAATCGTACATGCAAAATCTATCATAACCTGATAACCTGGTTATCGGGACGGCAAGGTCCAATCGGCCCGAATCGGGACGGCGGCGAGGAAAAAATTGAAAAGAATAGTACACTGAATGGCATTAAATGCAAGATCTGCCAAGCGTCCCGATCCGGTGCCGCCAAAAAACATTTAATACAATAAGAAATACCGTAAATCGGGACGAAGGCGTCCCGATCTGATGTGGGAAAAACTGCAATTAATGTTTTTAATGCAACCGTAAATCGCAGGACGACGGAGTCCTGAATCATGATCCGATGTCCCAAAATACTTTGAATTAAAAAAAAAACTAAGTTATGTCCCAGTTGATCGGGACGGCAGCGTCCCGATTGGGCCGACTTTTTGGTACTAAAAACAGCTGCATCGCGTTCAAAACCGGACCCACTCACTTATAAACTCGAATTAAATTATAGCTAAGATATTCTGCTAAATTTGTAGCCTACCGTACTAGATTATGTAAAAAAAAAGTGTTGGGTTGTGCGTAAAATTAAATATTTGCGCACAGCGCTGAATTTAGGGAGGACAGGTGCCCACAAACGAAGGAAAAAAATCCAGAATGCTTGAAAATACACTAATTTTGACAAAAAGTTTCTGGCCAAAAACTATAGCCCAAAACACATAATTCTTTCGAGTCCGAATTATGCTTAAAAATGAACCTTTGACTTATATTTTTAAAAAATTTTCCTCCGGCGGCTGGGGGCACCGCCCCCAGACCCCCGAGGCCCCCCGCAATGAAAAGCTCATAGATCCACACTGGGATGGACCCTCCCGGCCCCCTGTATGAATCGGGACGGCAGCACAGTATACAAATCGGTAATCGGGACGGCGTGATAGATTTTGCATG
>JAQFYH010000653.1:0-11592 GCA_034694405.1 Scolopendrellopsis subnuda
CTAATTCTCGTCCTAAAATTATAAACTATGGCTTGTTTTGTTCAGCAACATTCTCTCTATGCTCTGGGACGCTTACTATTTAAATTTAACTTTCGGAATAATTTTAAAATCGGAATTTTCGTTTACGGCGCTCATTGAACATCGTAACGTAAATTCCGATTTTTAAATTATTCCAAAATGTAAATACTCCGTAAAAATAAAAAAAATTAATGTCCCAGAGCGTAGAGAGAATGTTGCTGAACAAAACTAGACATAGTTTATAATGTTAGGATGAGAATTGGCCGAGAACTTCTGTATTTTAATTTTTCTCCGTTTTCTAGCTACTGAACGACCTTAAAAAAAAATACATACAGACTTACAGGAAAGTGAGATAAAAGATTTGCAAATAGAAAACACTGTGTTAAGATTATAATTTTCTAGATTATATTCGTTAATATCCCCAGTTTTTTTTAAAGTTTTTTTTTAAAAACATGCTAAGATTAACGTGCAAGTTGTTTTTTTTACAAAGTTAATTCTGTTTTTTTTTTTACTCTTTAATTTTTTTTGTAAGGCGATTTTTCTTTTTTTCAACACACCAGATGCAAAACTTTTTTAAAAAAGAAATTCATTTTTAATACTCAACAATTGTTTTTTTTTCTTCTTTCCTTAATATTACTTTGATACACATAGTGTTCGTTTTTCTTTTTTCCTAAATTTTCTTTTCTTCAAGAGAAATAAAAAATAATAATTCCCAGCCACTAAAGTAGCACCCTACAAAAAGGCACAGTTGATTTTAATAAAAAAAGAATGTTTTTTGTTTTATCATTTAAAAAAAAAATGAAATAATTTACCGACTCATTTTCACGTAATTCTCTGCATTTTGTTTATAAAGGTCCCATTCAGATTGTTCCCAATATTTTTTTCTTTAAAAAAAATCTAGGCACGATGATATGCTAAACTGATTTTCTTAAAAAAAATTCGTCTCTACAATCCCCCCTTACAAAAAACACAATTTGTCCCAAAAAACGGTTCGTCACATGATACTGGGGGGACCAAAAACAAAACTTTTCAGCATAAGCACGTTCCAATTATTTTTAACACAATTTTTTTTTAATTACATTTTTTTTGCATGATTTTTTAAAAAATGTCTTGGCTTTTAAACAGGAACGTTGGAAGGAAGGGCCAAGCTCAGACCCACCTCGGATGAGGTGGCGGCCATTTTAAAGAATTACTAGAATACCATTGCCACGAAACATGATTAACAAACGCGCTTCTTCAAAATTTTTTTCTTCTGAATATTAATATTCACACTTTAAAATGGCAGAACTTAGGTCACAGAGCATGCGCGAGGAACTAAAAAACGAAACAGAGGCTCGCCGCTCTTTTGCGCGTCCCTTCCATTCCGCGTTCCTGCTTCGACCGATCAGTTCAGTTTTACAAAAAAAAATATCTAAAGTAATTATCCGATCAGCCAATTAAAAACTCGGGCGCGAGTTTTACATATTATCGGGCTGAAATTCAGTTAATGTGGTTTTTACCCTTTAAACGTCGGGCTTGTTCAGGTGTCAAATGGTAATAAAATTTGGTTTTCCCTCTCCTAATTATACATAAACGTAGCTGCCGCTTGCCTGTCGGGCGCAATTTTTTTTAATAATATTTGTTTCTAAAGTAGTCGCCGCTAACGTGCAAAACATTAGGCAGTGCACTGTTTTTTAAAAAAAAAATCTTGCACGATTATAATTAATGTTAAAGGCAATTGTATTTTAATAAAACCACTATTTTAAGCCACTTTATCCAGAAATTACGGTCTAAATTTTGAGGCTCGCGAGAGAAAAAATACCTGTTTTATCACCATTTACATGTTTCGAGGGAGAATTTAAAAAGAAAAATCTTCTCTCCTCCTCGGTTAGAAACGAATATTATAATATTCGTATTTTATCACAGACAAATATTTTTTTTTAATCTTTGTTTAAAAACCCCTCTATAATCCTAAAATACTGTGTGCTTTTAATTAAAATATCTGTTCTTTCTTTCCATTTAAAAAAATTCGTTTTTTATCTATGTTTAAATGACGATAATATTTTTTTTTTTACTCAATTGATAATTGCTAGGACATTTCATGATTGGAACTTGTACACGGTTTTTTTTTTCCTTTGAAGGGAAGACCCTACGAAGTATTTTGCTCGGGTCTGCAAGTGATCAAACTCTTAACAATTGCATAAAATTGTAAATATATAATATATCAATCGGAGGAGTGCAGGAAAGGTGATTATTTTTTAAGCTGTCGGGGCTTGTACTGATATGGAAATCAGACGAAAATATCGTCTTGATTTTTTTTTTAAGAAAGCCCCAAATTTGTCTCAAAAAGATTTGTTTTTAAACGTTTGAAAAATACTTCAAAGAGAGGAGAGAGAGAGTAAAGAGAAACGTTACACTGTACAACATCGGATATAGAGCTCAATTATTATGCATTTTAGAAAAAAAAAATTCTTTATATAATATTTTCTTTAAAAAATACTTTAGGATAAAAATCATGAAATACCCCAATTATCCGTTCCTAAGAAAAAATTCGCTACATCTAGGAATTTTACGAGTAAGAATGAAAAAAGCATCTCTATTCGGCGCCGGCCGAACAGTGGATTCGCCTTTCTAGGGCGTCTAACCGGCGCCGTGCACAGACGAAAAACGAGGCGGCCCCATAAAAAAAAGGCGATGGCGGCCACCATTTTCAAATCTAGAGTTAATTGATTTACATAACTGGTTTTTTTTAAGGCTTCGTTTTTGTGTGTGTAGGTTTTTCACTGCCCCCCGTATAACTTCCCCTACACCGTAATGATTACACATATTTTCAATAAAATGAGAAAATTCGACATGATAGGTACCACAACACAAAGCAAGAAAAAAAAAATTAAATATAAGGAATGATTTTAACGAGGTTATAACGCACAAAAAAAAAAAAACTATGATATTTTAACGAAAAAGGCTTTTTATCTTCGAATACAACGTGAAAAGTAGTTTCTAGGCTATTATGAAAAAATATATGTTTGAAAGTGTATAATATATATTTTTTATATTTATATAATATATAGATATATCTCATATCCAAGCACGTTAAAAGGGAAGGGAAGGGGGATACAACTTTTTCTAGAATATATCGAAATTTCTCCTATAATATTTTTTAAGCACAGATTGTGTGTAAAACGGTTTTTTTAAAATTGATTATTATTTTTCTCTCTCTGTTCCCTCTACATACAACATTAAACTCGGGAAAGAGGGGAAAAAATAATACAAACAGTTCATATTATCTTTAATAATTATCCGTTATATTTTTTTTTTGCGTCACATCTTCAGTCAATGCACTTAGAAATTGTTTTATAATACCCTTATTTTTAAGTGCTTTTCTTAAAAACTATTATCTATATGGAAACAACGTTTTTTTTTTGTTGCACATTTTTTATGCGTATATAATATATTGTATATAATATTGGACCCAAAATATATTATATTACTTCGCATAATTTTCTGCTGTAGAAATATAACGGGGAAAAAGGGGGTTTAAACGTAAATTCGGTGGCTGAAGTATTTCAAAAGAAGAAGAAACAGTGGGATATTAGTAGCGAAGGTTACATCAGATCATATTCCTCGTTATATCAAAAATGGCAATTTTTAATATTAAAAAACTACTGTAAAAAGGCTAGAAAGTGATTATGTTTTGTTTTTTTTAAATCATAAATACACCAAGATATTATAATATTATGTACAATCGACACGGGAAAGGGAAAAAAATAGATATTTGTATCTATTAGAAAACTGATATTTTTTTTTCGAGATTAAAATATTTTCTACTGATCTTATAACTGGTTTTCGTCGCAATTCGAAGGTTTTTTCCCCAAAACAAACAAAAAAAATGTGTAAATTATGCAGTGAAAATTTTCCTTTAAACATTGTGTTTTTAAAAATCACATGTGTGAAATACTATCACTTTTTATTTTTTTTAGTCTTGATTTGGTCACTTTGGGAGAGAAAAAAAAAACGCTTTCTGCTAAATATATAACGCAGAAATAACAGTTTTTTTTTTAAATGAATTAAGAAAATAAAATATGTAAAAAAAAAGAGAACAAAAATTTAATTATTTTGAGATAAAGGAAATGATACGAAACATTTTCCTTTTCGTTTTAAAAATTTGCTCCTTGGCTCAAAATTTATAATGATTTGTGCTTCAATCCATTCCTCATTAAAGGGGTGGGACAAGGTATCTTTAAAAAATAATCAATGTTACCGATCGACGATGTTTAAAAAAGAAAAAAATATGAAATCAGTTGATTGGCGGCGTGTGTAAGTAACTTCAAATAGTTGATTTCGAGAAAGACACTCTCAGATGATTCGAATCTCCGAGCTGAAAGTTGTGCATTTTCTGGAAAAGAAAAAAAATTGTATAAAATATTAAAATCCCAAGTTTTGCTGTTCCGACAGTCGATGGCGCGATCAGACTGTTCGCAGTCCCAAGAGACATCGAATAAACTGCACGGGTGTCGGAAAAAACAGTTTTCGAACGCACGTGCCTCCCCGATTTTCGAACCTGGATTTTTCTGTGAAGAAAGATGGTTCCTACCACACTCGTATAAAAGCTCTGATACTGGTAGATTATGTTTAATGAACTAGGAATTGGGCAGAATTTTGGACAGGTGATTTGTACAGCTCGTACGCAAAAAATATTGAAACGAGTTGTAGCTGCGAGTGTGCGAACAGTTCCACGACATTGCGTGCAGAAAACGTGTAGTCTGAATCGATGAGAATCAATTTGCATGCTTTAATGTTCACTTACAATTAATGCCAGAACAGCTTCTTCCACCGATCCCATCTGAATGAGCGCCATCTTGCGGTCCTTCCTGTAAAACCAGACACAAATTAGAAGACGTTTTCGTTTTCGCCAGGACTCTGTTGATCGAACACTGTGGTCCCCAAGTAAAGTATCTGCCGAATGGGAATAGGTGACGTGACGTAGATCGATCGTCTCGCAACCCCGAAACTTAGCGGGCTCCACTAGGACACCTTTTTGGGTGGCTGTTTTTATCTGTGGGTAAATCCTACTCGTTTGTTCCAGTTATCCAATTTCTGGGGAATTCTCAACTAGGATATATTCAATTAATAAAATAGCTTCACTTACAAAAAGAATTTAAAGCCTCTAACAACTCCTCCAGTGGCTGCAAATGCCTCTTTTATTTCTTCTTCCGATATATTTGGTCTGTGGAAAAAAAAAGAGATAAAAAATATTAGAACCATTTATCTGACGCCAGAACAGATTATTCTGGTAATAAAAATAGGAACTTACGGAATGTTGGATAGATGTAAAGTAGCCGAAGGAGCGTAAATATTCTGGTAGTTTTTGGATCCCGGCTTCTTAAACCTATGAAGTGGCGAGTTGGTATAGTCTTTGGTCAACCCAGCGTCCTGCAAAAAACCAAAAATACATTCGTTGTTTAAATACCATCAATCATATTCGCGGAGAAATCGGTTATTGCGGGGAAAATCGCGTTTATTTCGATCCGGATTTACATCTGAAATAATAGGACCGCGCCGACCGACTCCCTCGTTTTTAAATAACCACGAATGTTTATCCTGTATTGAAAATTGGACGCTCTCATTAAATACTGAATGAATTTTAATATACGACAAGCCACGCTTGAAATTGCGGGCGCAGGTGACGCCACATTCGCATCTTATACTTACGGGTTGACCTTCCTTTGGCATTTGAACAGTCTGATGTTTGGATGGAGTAACACGGATCTGTTTACCGTGGACTTTAATCTTGTCCAAGTTTCCCAGAGCTAAAAGGCAAAAACGTTAGTTAAAACAACATGCAAAGACTGTCGAAATGGGGCACTTCACTCGATGATACTGCCTCCTGGTGGGCCAGCGTGAGATTTTTTAACAGAAGTGAAACAACTTACCAGTTTGGGCTTGAATAGGTTCTGCCATCTGAATGAGGGCGCTGTCCTTCTTGTTGAACAGGATCTTCACGCGCAGCACATCTCCATAGACACCTAGCAGAAATTGGTGGAAAAAAAAATGATTATCCACGTAGTGTGGAATAAAGCTAGAATTGCTATAATCTATTTTCTAAATGGATCCTCTCAGCAGGAATAGCCTCCTTCGCCTCGCCAACGGACCCGCCACCCGTTGGGGGTGACCAAGGAGGATGGCGCCGCCCCCATAACCCTCCATCGCATGGGCATGAGTTAAAAGTAATATTCTTCCGCCATTTTTTTTGTAAACTGAAGAGTTCTTTAAATTAAAATTTAACAAAAAAATGGCAAATTCCAAGTTGTCGGTACGCGAATATTTGGGACGGTAAAAAAAAAAAAACTGGATTTAAATTGTTAAATTTTGTCGTCGAAATGAGGCAAGAAAAAAGAGTTAAAATGCGCATTCTTTAGCAGGAAAAATTACTGATATCGAGTAAAGAGAATCGCGTAGATACTCCGGAGAAGTTTTAAACGAGGGGGGTTAAACACAAATTAATGTCCAATATTAAAACAGATCATGCGTAGAACCTGATTCGAGAAAATTATGACTGGAAACATTACAACGGGAGGGTACGGAGGAGGGCGGTGGGATTCTTGCGATCACCAATTTCCGCGCGTGTACATACAACAGGGATACTTCCTGTATATCCAACGTAATGCACACGTGACGATCGCAAGTATGGGTGAAGCACCCTCCCTCCTCCTCCTCGTACCCTTCTGCTGAGATTTATTCTGCAACGTTTTCATTCATAATTTTTCTACCGGGGCGATTCCAAAAAGTGTGGTTGAATAAGTTTTATTTTCGACCAAAGGAAAAACATCCGTAAAAGATGACGCGACTTTTGTTAGAAATAAACAATAATTTAGCCGTGAAATGAAAATACATTTTGATATAAACTTGATTTGTTCAGAAGAACAATATTTTCAAACCACTTTTTTTTTTGGCAACACTTTCCGCAATCAGGGTATGGAGTCCATAAAAGTCTGGCAACAAAATCCGGCTCAAGATGGCGGTTTTGAAAATACCCGCTTGGCTGGCGTGTTGCCAAACTTTTCGGAATCCATTGCACTATTGGCGGATTCGGCCAATCAGAATATTCTGCTCAGAAAATCTGAGTATGGAACTCCTATTGGGACATTATCTTGATTTTGTGTAGATACATGCCATTCGCACACCTAGAATAATGTCCCAATCGGTGTTCCAAACTCAGATTTTCTGATTTGCCGAATTCGACGTACATCTTACCTTTAAAAAATAATTACAAGTTAATACCACACAAGTAATGATAAAAAAAAATTAGAAAAATAGAGGAAAAAAAAAATGAACGAAAACAAAATAGGTGCTTTTGTAACAACATACCAAAAAGGGTAAAGAGAGCGTCGGGCGTGATCATCTAAAAGGCAGCAAGAAGGTCAGACATAGGCAGAAAACAGGTGAACAAGTGTCCGAGCATTAACGGATAGTAGTCCACGTGGCAGCACCAGCGAGCAGAGGAAGGGGAAAATAGAAGAAAAAAAATTATATTTATATAATATATATAAAAATAAAACAATTATTTCTATATATAATCTACAAAAATATTCGTACACACTGTTATATTTAGGCTTTAAAAAAAAACTTCAAAAAATTATATAGGTACCAAAACATTCTGGCAATGCACTAGCAAGATGACTAGCCAACCCAATCTGGACTCCAGTTCTGGTGGGGAGCAATAGCTTTGATAAATGACTCTCGATAGACTGTACGCATCAAGGAACCATGAATTTTGCCGGTAAAATGTGGGGATTACCAGGAGTGGAGAAACCTTTTTGGTCAATGACCCACCACCCTCCTGGGGAAACAACGGACCTGGGCCCCCGCTACACAATAGGATAATGAGGGTTCGAATACGTGATGAAGTATCCGCCATCTTGAACTTGCGTGTTACCAGAATTCTTTGGTCTACACGAAAGGAAGAATCAAGTGCAAAAAAAAAAATCATCTTCCTGTTCGAATTAATTCATAAAAAAAATATTTCGGGAAAAAAAAATAAGCTATATACGGGGTATATACAGAAAATCTTAAAAAAATACAGGTTAAAAAAATTAATAAGCAAAAGTTTGAAAAGGAACAAAATACTGCAACTCTTGAGTGAATGAAAAGGTAGAAAAATTAATGTTAATCTTGATTATTGTCGCCGTTTAGTTCTTTTTCGTTGAACTGTAAAAAGTGTTTTTTTAAAAAAAAATCGACCGTCTTGAAGAAAATACAAAAAAATTATTCATAACTGCCGGGTGCGATATTCACAAGAAAAGCAAGAGAAAAATATAAAAAGCAAAATTTATGAATTACATGCTCGATGATGGAATTAAAATATGAAACGGAAATATTTTTTAATTACCGATGCATCATATTCTCTGCCATTAGGGAGATTTTTTTTTAAGTGCAAGAGGAAATTTCCTTTGTGCACAGATTTGGCGGCGAAGGGGCTACCCAAGTATTTTAACCGTTTAAGTAAGCTGGTATCCTGAAATTCAGTACCATCGGATCACTTCAAACATTGGGTACAACATTTTGAAATTATATTTAGATTTTCAGAAAATCTACAAATTCAACGTCTCGAAAATACTAAAAAAACCCCGACAGTTTTTTATGGCATTTTCGAGGTGTTAAGCAAAGTCATAAATACTACTGCTATGGTGTTAAGTTTGTGGAATTTCTGAAAATCTGAACGAAAAAAATTGTATTAAGTTATGCTGTATCCCCTGTTCAAAGTGACCCCGTCCAACGTTAGCGTACGTTAAACATTGTACAGTGCGTTTTCCAACAGAAATCAGAGCTACTTGTTTCGCTGGTAAAAAAAAAAGGGGGAGCTCAGGTAGCAGTAAAAACTTTTTACAGTCTCTATTCTATCATTTATGGTATACTTGTTCGTGTACAGTACATACTATACTGTTCACTAAAGTTCTCAAGATACACCTACTTGCCAAGAATATGCATAAATAATTAAAGAAAATAGAAGATTCTAAAAGAGAAATACAGGAAATTTACAGTTAAAATCATTAAAATTACAAATAAATATGATTTGTGATGCATGAATTAAAAAAAATGAATATAGAGAGTAATGAGAGTAAAAAAATTAATCGAAAATCCGTCGACGTACCTCTTCGTTCAGATTAGACACTAGCACGACGCAGGACCCGGTCCCCAGGTGCAGACCAGCTGCTCCGAGGGCAGTTGCGGCATTGGCAACTCCGAAACCGGCCAGAGGAACTGAGAAGGAGAAAAATAATGTTACGGTCTCTTTTAAATAAGCAAGATGAAGTTCGATCATCATGTCACGTAAATGTTCAGATGAGAGTTTTTGTAAAAATAATAAAACACGTCTGAAAAACCAAGTCTTTCGTGTTTCATAAAGTGTCATTTTAAAACCACGAATGATAAAAATTAAAATAAAATCGTTTTTAAATAAAAACAGAATTTCATGTGATGCAAATGAAATGATAAAATTTATATTATCACGTAGTTTACGCGTGAATGACTGTGATGATATTACAACTAACAGTATGAATAATGTTAATTTTCACTACTGTACCTCCAAGAGAAGCACCATAAGCCGTTAAACTGTGGTGCATTGCTGCAAATGGTGAGGCTAAAACTCCGGCAGTACCTAGAGTAACGAAAATAAAACGTGTGCAAAAATAATAAAATAAGAGAGGTTCGAAAGGACGTGACGCTTTGATCTGCATTGATCAAATATTTCCCAATATTAAGAAAAAACAAAGAAAAAACGGATCATGAAGTAAAAGATGATTGATTAGTACGATACTTAGACGAACGGTTTCACTATTTTTGGCAACAAATTTCATTGTGTAACCAGCGAACTGAGTCTGGCTGCTGTGATGCAATGTATATTAGCTTTTTTGTGTGTAGTTTTCTAGACATTTTTCTATTGGAGTTATTTTGAATTTTAAATGAAGTATGTTTCATGCATAATATTAAGATTCTGGGTTATTATGAAAGGAGAACAATAAAGTGTTTGTGTACGGGGTTATTAAAATTGTAAAATCAATTATGATGACGTTTTGATGGTCGATTAGCAACATGTTTTGAAAGAAATGGATATTTTTACCTCCTAAGGCCAGGGTTTCCAATCCAGGTTCTCCCATAGGCAGGTTGGGATTGGTGTAGTCGCGACTCTTGTCGTTGTTGTACTTGACATTTAAATTGGTCAGTTTGGAGTATTCTATGCGCAGTGTGCAGCACGAATTGTAAATATTCTGACCATCTAAGGCCTAAAACACAAAATAAAAACAAAATCATCGAAAACTGTTCAGCAACTAGAAGTTAAATCCAACCAAACGATCCTCAACTTACCAATTTTGCGGTCTGAGACGTCATCATGTCAGGATACTGAACTAAAGCTTGGAATGTACCTAAAACAAAAACGGGGGTTCCTTTACAATCGGTTTCTACTTTCTCCATTTGCTACCAATTTTCACTCCTCACTGACCAGTTGGTAAGAATTAAGAGTAATTTTTTCCCCCAGGGAATTGGATTTCCAATGAAGAGTTGGGCGAAAGAAACTCTGCTGTCGTTTCGATTTCGAAACGTGCGTTTTCTCGTTGTTACATGTTTTGTCTGTGGTCGAGTGATTTAGCGCACTTGCTTCTCGACCGGATTTCCGCGGCGTAAAACCCGGCCGACTCAACTCTGGGACAGTTACGTGGGCTCAAACTGTCCGGAAAAGTGCGCTGCCCCTTCTCACAGGTGTATTACCTAGAGCGCTGGCTTTAGGCGAAATGGGTGTACTAAAAAAAAGTTAAATATTTTTATGTGTTTTCTTACCATTCTTTGTGAAAGTAACAATCTTCAACACCTTTCCGTAACGTGAGAATATCTGGTACAGAATGTCCAGGGTCACGGGATACATCATGTGTTCGACGATCACGCGCAGCACAGTGTTGGGTCCACCCTGCGTGTCGTTTTGGCCCAGGATTGCACTGGCCGCGTGAAGAGCCGCCTGTGTGGAAGCATTCTAAGTTTAAACATAAAAGTAAAAGTTACACCCTCCCCTTCTCGAAAGCGAAAGTCTTCTGAATGTTCACCTGGAACAAACCCGAAGAAAAACGCACAAAAAAATACGGAGAACGGGTGCCATTTCTCTCGCGAGACATCGCTCGTCGTAGCGCAATATTTAAACTCGACCGTAAAAAAAAAACGTTGTTTTTGCAGCAGATACTTACTGCGTTAGAATGTGCGTTGTCTGTCTTGAGCTCCTTATGATTAGAGAACTGCACATAAACCGAACGACCGCGCAGTTGGGCAGTGCAGTTACTGAAGTAGTTGACCATGGTGGAAGCGGCGATTTCGTCCGCCATTTCCAAGAATGCCTGAAAGGAAAAAAAAAAATCACATTTTTATAATACGTTACCGAAGAGTGCGGGAGACACCCCTCGCAAGATGATTCGCCTTCTGAATCATCCGGCCGAGAATCAACGCCGACCGAAGTGGTCTCGCGCGAACCCTATTTCGAACGCTTAAATTTTTCGTTTAAAAAATTCCAGCACGGAGAAAACAAAAACAAAGTAATTCTTTTTGCATGGG